>JAUCNO010001334.1:1132030-1142165 GCA_032353835.1 Enteromius viviparus | reverse complement strand
GGTTTTTGTGAAGTTTAGGCTTACAATCAGTATTTGGTGCTTGTACATCATTGTCAGTTGTCTATCATTTCCTCTGATTTTAGGCAATACTCATGGGTAGGGTTAGGTTTAGGTGTAGAGATATGCTCAAAAATAAAGTTCTGTAATAAAATGTTCTTCCAGGGTCAACAAAATATGTTGACCCAGGAACACAACTAACTCAGCAAAATCAGGACGTCACCTACAGAAGCAATGAGTATAATGTCTTTTAATGAATCTTTGCTAATAATGTGCTAATTAGCTTAAAAAGTTCACTATGAATACGGCTTTAAAAAAGATCCTCAGAGAATGCCTCAGAAAAGAGGGGCGGGGCCAGCGGAGCTCATGAAGATTAAGGGAAGGGGAAGTACAGAAACAGAGTGATTTCTAAAGAGCTGTTTTTGACAGGGTAAAATGAGCAGTTTTTACACTATCTTTGAGAAATTTAAAAGCAAACTATATTACAAACTTTCCATTAAGACCCTAAAGAATCATATAAGCTAGAGGAAAATTGGCTTTGTAAGACTCATTTAAACATACTTGCATACTGCATTCACATTGGAATCTTAAACAAAACAAGACACCTTGTCTGTGTCTACTCCAGTCATAAACTCTTGTTCCACGGTCAGACTGTCAAAGAAGTCTTCTGAGGCTGAAACACAGGAAAGCAAGGCAGTTTGAGAAAAAGATCCAAAACTGGCAAGTAAGAAACTAAATGTAAACTTATGTCAGATCTCATATTACCAAATTGTAATTGAAAGAATGATTACTACTTAGTGCAGAAGTTCTAAAAATAAACCTAATTAGAAGAATTAGCAATTGCTCTTCACTGAACAACCTAATCCTGGTTAATCCTTTGATTTTACAGCATGAAAGGAGTAAGAAAAACAACAAGACTGTACCAACAGCATTTTAACCATACACTTACAAAGATCTATTGTTCAAATAAATTACAAGTTATAAAATATAAAAGCTATTCTTAGTATGTTGTTAGTCACTCAATATATCTAGTAAGAAAGATATGCTTTGTAAACTATGACTATAAACAAGTTTACACTTTTTTTGTGTAGAAACTGTGAGAAGAGCTACAATTATTGTCTGTTGTAATTGACAGCGTTTCAGAGAGCTGAAGCAGAAAAGAACCAGAAGTAATTATTTATTGAACGTAGAGATGATTGGTCTCAAACTTACTTGTTATGTCCTTAATAAGTTCAGCAATAGAGGTGTGATTAGCCAGGGAACCTCGAGCCGCCTGCATGTGAGGCAACTGCGAAACAAACTGTTTAATCTCTCCAACAGTTTTTGCATTGTGTCGTTCCTAGCATGCAGGAATACAAGATCATTAATGGCAAACACTAGCAAAGTAATCAGCATACTAAATGATTCCTGAAGGATCAAGGGACACTAAAAGCCACTGAAAATTATTTTTTTAATTATATTATGTTCTTTTTAATTATAATATCACATAGTATATGTTTTACTGTTTTACTATGTTGTTGATCATATAAATGCAAATGTTTCACTAAAATCACAGACAAGGGATGAGAGACATTTTTTTTCTTGCTAAATTTATTTAAAATCAGTAGTTTGAAGCACCTCAAACGCAGCTGATATAATCTTGGCTTTCTTGCTGAGAGCTGCTCCCACAGCATTGAAGTTCTTGTCCCTTATTTCTGCATAAAGCTCCTCGGCTGAGTTGAGCTGCAGTTTCTTCGGTTCAGTTGGGAGATCTTTCCCACCTTCTCCCTGTTTCTTTTGTGCAAATTTCTCAGGCGGAAGCTTCACATAACCTGTCAAAGCAAAAAAGGTATGACAGAACAGACTACTGCGGAAAACGAGAGAACATGCAAGCTTTATAGCAATAATACTATCTACTTCTACTTCTACTTCTATCTACTTCTATCTAATAATACTAATACTATCTAATTTATTGGAAATAAATTAAATCTTACACAGTCTTTATAGTTTTAAAGTTATATATAAGTATTTATTTTATATCTGCACAAATTTGAAACTCATTTACCATTGGTGATGCCAAAGATCTCATCGATAAGACCCTCATAGGTAAGTTGTGTGGCTAGCGGTGTAAGCAAGTCCACGTTGCGATCCAACAGGAGGAGGGTGTCAAACACAGGCAGGATCTGAGTATGACTTCCTGCAAACTCTCTCTTCATCCGCAACATCATGTTGGCCACATGCTGAGAGAAAAAAAAAAAAAAAAATCAACCCATTATCACCATGCAAGTAAATAAATAATTCAGTGCAACGTAAAAACAAAACTACAACAAATACTGATAACTAGATGGAAAGAGGTCATCGAATGTCTGAAAAGACACAAAAAGGTATAAAATAGGCAAAGCTACTCACCCTTGAACATTCGCCCTTGCCAAAGATTTGCGGAATTGTTCCATAAAGTGCTTGTAAAGTCATGAGGCCCTTGGCAGCGTGATACAGGCTTGTCTGATCATTCTCTAAATAACACTCCTACACAATTCAAAACAGTTATGTGAATGTCACAATCTGCAAAGTACCCAAGTACTGGGAGATATAGAAGGACAACTGTTTCTGCATTAATAAAGCATATTTTGCATTCATAGATATTTCCAGTCAAGGTCTGACTAATGTGGAATCAGAAATCCTTCAGAAAATGAACTCAAATCCATATTCAACCTGATATTTGAACACTGTCTTACTCTAAAGGAACTCTCAGACTCCATGGAAAGAAGATCTCCGTCATAAGGTATAAGGTCCAGAATGTATTCATCGATGTTTGTGAAAGAGTTCAGAACCCCTTTCTCCTTCAGCCGCTGCTCACACAGGAGACTTCGGCGAGGCACAAACAGGATGTGGAATTCTCGTGGTTGTAATTTATCCTCACTGCAATGCAAATGTTAAAATGTAATATCATCGTTACTCTCACAGAAATCAAAGTACATTATTAAACTACCTTTTTATTTTCTTTATTGTTATTGTACAACAGTACACAGAACAAAGGTTGATGGGACCCTATTATATTTGTTTTAATTGGTTAAAAGTTTATACTTGTCCCAGGTTTTAGTGCTGGATGGTCCTACCAATAGAAATTAGATTTGTTAAAACTGATACGTTTTGTTTACTTACTTTGCAACATTTTCTGCAATGATGTCCATCAATTCCAACCTTGGTCGAACAAAAAAGACAATATTCTTGACGGCAGCCGATGGTATACGGCCACCTTTGAGGGTGAACATTTTCTCCACTTCATGTTCCTTTTAAAAATTAAATGAAGACAATCACCTTCTTGAACAACCATAAAATAATCCTTAAAATAGTCTCTAGTGTCTTTGATATATGAAATTATATTTTGTTCACTATGTGTGCATTTTGGTACAATTTCTCTCACCTTCAAAAGGGAATACTGAGCAATTAAGCCAAAGGGTCCAGTAAGATACTCGTCCCAGACTATGGCCTTAAAACACATAAATTAAAGGACAATAAAGCTCCAAACGTTCACATCACCGAACAGTACTTGTATTAATAATAATTTGCAACCAAAACATACAGTAACGTTACAGTTCACATTGGTTTAAAAAGATTAGCCCGTTTTGGGCATTTCTGAGAAAGTGATAGGTGTGACAGCAGGAAAAGGACCGTGTTAGAGACCAATCTGCATTAGTTAGTATAAAAGCAAACAGCTTTACCTTGCTCCCCGAACATTTATCTAAAAATTCTCGCAGGTCTTTTCGTGCAGCTTCTCGCAAAATATTCAAGTTAACTCTGCCGCAAAACAAATGTGACGCCATATTTCCTAAACCACAATCATATGACTTTCACGGCCTCTGGATGTCACATGATTTGTTTTTCAAAATAAAAGCCAGCATATGAACATTTTATTTCAGTATTTTCCAATATAGCTTAATCATTTTTATTATTTTATTAGTTACGTTTAGTGAGAATTATTTTGGATTAATCACGACATACACATACACATTCTCAGCGTTTGTTTGTTGCCAGGTCCCCACGTATCTACACATTTCCGTTGCTCGACATTCAGAGTTATTTGTTGTAAATTACGATTTTTCTGGTAACGTTGATATAATTCTGTTGTTAATGCATCTATAACGGGTGTAAAAAATGATAGTGTCTTACCTAAACGCGCGGATGTTGATTGGTTTTATGACTTTGTTTTTTCGCAAATATCTGGCAACAAGAGAGCATTTCTGCACTGAAGTCCGAGTCCTTCAACAGTCTCTGTGTTAAAGGCAAGTGAGCGAAAATGCTGCGCGCTGTTTTCTCCAGAACTTTTCCACAAGTTTTCCGTATCTCAGCATGTCAGCATTCAACGATTCCTGCACCAAATGTTCATCCAGACGTTCACTACAACAAGGTAACGACCAAAATCTGAGACTTCACGTGTTTAGGGACAGGTAACGTAACGTTAGAAAATGACATGAGTGTATAATGGTGCTCAGATTTTAACTTGAATTTGCAGACTTATCATTACGCTAAAGTATCATAACATCTTTATGATGGTCTAATTGCTGTGCTGTATAGTTATGACGTATACATTTAAGTTAAGGTTAATGAACTTGGTATGTTTTCAAACCCCGCCTCCATCGAAAAAATGCCATTCCTGTTTTATCTTATCTTTTTCATCATTTTATGCCCCCCCCCCCCTCCCTCTAAGGCCACGTAATTCTCACAATTTCTCTAGAAATAGCATTTAGTATGATTATTACTGACTAAGAAATTCAAATAAATTTAAATTACACTAAAACATAATTTCTATTCTGTTACTTACCCTGTATAATTGCCCTTTAAAGCAATGTTCTTAATATTAGTCCAAAACATTCAGTCGTCCTGAGATCTTTAAGTGACAGATTATATCTTATCATATGATGTAGTGCTTCTGGATGAATGTAAACTGTTTGGAGTTTGTTATTAATTTGTTATTTGGAGTGTAGGTGTTACATCAACACCTGTGCAGTAAATGGGGCTTTGTTGTAAAAAGTAAAAAGTGTACAGTGTGCTGCATTTTGTAGACCCGGCAAAATAAAGTGTTAGAAGTTATTAACAGCTTGTTAATACTCTGATGACATGCTAGTTGACATATAGTTGCAAATTACTTACGGTTAATAGAATGTCATAAAACTTGGTAAAATTATTTCACTGTGTGAATAAGTACTCTTCTAATATTTCCAGCACATTTTTGACAATGCTATGTATAACAGTTTAGATTGATACATCATTTAAGAGAGTATTGTATAACATTGGTAGCTCTAAACCACTTTCATTTTTTAAAAGTAGCTGCCAAATTAAATAAGGTTGGAGACCCCTGGTCTAAAGCTTTAGCTGATATTTTTACATGCGCATCGTGCATACCTAGTTTTAGCTGTCATCATTTTTAAACAGTGACATGTAAATACTTGCTCTGTTTTGGTCCATTGATCTGCAGTGTGAAAAAAACACCAGTAAAATTTGTATTTGACCTTTTGACCTATTCAAATGCCAGAGCAAGTCAATGTTTTTCTTGTTTTCGCTGCAGATTTTCATCAACAATGAATGGCACGATGCAGTAAACAAGAAAACTTTTCCAACCATCAATCCTTCTACTGGTGAGGTTATCTGCCATGTCGCAGAGGGTGATAAGGTAGGTGTATGAATTTTACATTTTAAATTTAAAATCCAAGTACATCTGTGCAAAATAAAAATGTCTTAATACAGCCAGCTTGCTGGTCTCAGCTGGTAAACTGTTCAGGTTTTAGGCACTTAAAGCTTGTCAGGTTGAGAGACTGGCTGGCTGGTCAAACCAGTTGAGCATTAAGATTTTTTTTTCTCTATACAATAAATTGAAAAGGGCCAAAAGTCTTTTGAAGCAACATGATAGCTTTGTATGAGAAATGGACTGCACTCCACTGAAGAATCAAATATGACAAATAATAACAAGGGCTGATTATTTTATTGTAGTTGGGATGTTAATACATGCCAGGTCTATAGAGTTGTGAATATACTGAATACAGGTGCATCTCATTAAATTAACAGTAGAATGTAATCATTCTGTGGCATTGTGACTGTAAAGTGTCTGTGACAGGATACATGGAAGTAGGAATCTGATACATCCAAATCTGCATTTAAGAAAAGGAGGTCCTGACACAGTTTTCAGGGAATGTCAGTAATCAGACGTGCAGGATAATGTACTGTATGCAATAGCAAAGTAAGCCTGTAATAAAATCAAGTTACTGAGAAATGTAGATATAAAGTATAGTGTAAATATCAAAATCGTATTTTAGAATGCTGCATATGTTGATTATTAATCCATGTGAAAACAGCTCTTTATTTAGGGATAAATTGAAATGATGATGCACCGAGTTAAGTTAAAAGAATAGATTAGCCAAAAATGAACACAAAGGAAGATCTTTTGAATAAAGTTTGTAACAAGGCTGTTTTGGGTCACCATTGACTTATTATGAAAGTCAATGATGATCCAAAACAGCCTGGTTACAAACATTCTTTTGTTCGGCAGAACAAAGAAATTCGTAAAGATTTGGAACTATTAGAGGGTGAGTAAATGATGACAGAATTTTCATTTTTAGTTGAATTTTTCTTTTAATCATTCACACAATTTAAAATATTAAAAATGTAAACATTTCAACTGATAACTTTTATTATATTAAATAGTTTTTAGTTTTATTTTAGGTAAATAAATATGCTCAGCTTTTATTGTCTGTAATCGTAATTAAAATATATTTGTAGTGTTTTTGAAAGAATTCTCTTATACTTGTCAATCCTGCATTTATTTGATCAAGTGAAAACAGTAATATTGTGCTTTGTTATTACAGTATAAAACAACCTTTTTCTATTTGAATATATTATAAAATTAATTTATATCTGTGATGCAAAACAGAATTTTCAGAATCATTATTCCAGATTTCAGTGTCACGTGATTTTTGAGAAATCATTTCAATGATCATTCAGTTCATAAGGTCAAACCTGCTTCATTTTTGTGGAAACTGGAAAATGTTTTACATTTTTTTCAAAAAAATTTGATGAATAAAAAGTTGAAAATAAAAGTATTTATTTGGAAAAAAAAATCAGCCTATTAGATTTATTTTTGATGGATCATGTGACACTGATTGAACACAAGAATTTATTATAATTTAAAATATACTAAAAAAAAAAGAGTTATTTTAAATAAATCATATTTCACAATGTAACTGTTTTCTCTGTATTTTTAATCTAATGAATGCAGCCTTGGTGAACATACTGTAAGAAACTATGAAGGCAAAATTATGAAGTTAGATGTCAATATTGACTTTGAAAGTATATTGTGGAAGCCAGTGGTTAACATCAACCGTTTGGTTACCAACATTTTTAAAATCTTTCAAATGAACTCTACTGTTATTTGTTTCCTCACCTGTGTTTGCTTAACAAAGCCCTGCTCTCGCTGATAAACATGCATCTGCTTGACGTTCCTATGCCAACATAGCAGATACAAACCAGGAGCTGGGATTAAAAATAGCCGTGCATATTTATTTAGCACGTCCAATAGCCAGCCTTAAGTGAACTAACGTTACCTCACAAATATAATGTAATAAGCATAACTTAATAAAGTCTCGGGCACTGAAATGAACTCATTAGGATATCTGTATTTGGATTATATTGCAGTGTATATAAAGTAATTCAGCCAGCGAAGAAATATGACCGAATAGGGCTAATTTGCGTTAGCTGGCCTGAATCATTCTCACATCAACTATGATCACCCATATGGAGTCTTGCATGACATTTTCAGACTATGTTTGTCTGTTTTTTGTTTGTTTTTTTGCATCCAGGCAGATGTGGAAAAGGCTGTCAAAGCTGCCAAAGATGCCTTCAAACTTGGGTCTCCCTGGCGGCGTATGGATGCATCCAACCGTGGGCTGCTCTTGAGCAAATTAGCAGACTGCATAGAGAGAGACGCTGCCTATTTAGCTGTGAGTCACTCAAACAACCTTTGTCCTCATTAACACTTAGCAGATTTATCAAATGTATAAAACAACATTGTCAGTATGATTCAGCAAAATGAACGGCCAACCAACAGAATCAAAAAGGCCCAAATTATATGAATTATAAGATTTACATCTGAGGTTTTCAGCACTTTTGTTTCTTACTTTTTCACTCACTGCTTGCTTAAAACTTCAGAAAGTGATTAAGAAATGGCATAAAATTCCCAAAACACATTCAAATAAAAAACAAGAATAGCTATTTTAAACCGCACAGCACATATTCAAATGTAGACAAAGATGATAATAAAATGTTAATACTGAGAGTCTAATAAAACTAAATACTTTGTAACTTAATACTGAAGTAGTACAACTTAAGTGTGTACTTAGTATAAAGTATTGTGTAATTTAGGAAAACATAATTCGGGGAGTCCATGTGATTTATTTATTTATTTATTTTTATTTTTGGTTTCTTGCTGAAATTTTATTTATTTATTATATTTAGTATATATCAACACTAATTTATAGTTGGGCTACAAAAATACATACCAGGTGTTAATATTATTTGTATTTATATTAAATAGGAACTAGAGACTCTTGACAATGGAAAACCATACGCAGTCTCCTACACCGTGGACGTGCCAATGGTGGTCAAATGCTTCAGGTGAACTTAAATGTCCTTATGATGAATTGTCCTTCACTGTTTTAGTAGTTTACGTTGAAATTGGTCCTCAATAATTGTTTTACATTAATACCCCATTGCACGTTTTAGTCTTATAAATCTCAGTACTTTCTCTAAGTTGCATAATTAGTGTCTTGCATTGCAGATTGCGAATCACAACTGAGCAGATTCAAACACTAAAAAAAATTTTAGACCCAGTTTTAAGATTTGCGTATTTGAATTCCATATAAGATGACACGGTTTTATCTTACATGAATTAACTTGTGATGCATTTTTGTCAGTCGTAGATAAATTAAACAGGATTTCTGAGATAGTTTAAAATTAAAATACGCGATTTATCTTCAATAAATCGAGGTTGATTCATAATCATACATATTAAACCAATTAAATGTTTCAGCCGGCCATATTTGAAACAAAATAAATATAATTGTTTTCACAAAGAACAGATTTATGCTGATTCTAAGCTATTTTAATAAATGCATTTTGAAAATATAAATATTTAAATAAATTTAAGTATTTACAAATGTAAGAGAAACTGATTTTAGTGGGGAAAAATTATTGTTTTATTGTTTCATTATTGACAAATATGCATCACATTAAGCTTGATCGTTTGTGAAAACTATGCGATCTAAATGGCTAGAAGTTTTATGCAATTCAAGTACT
Source organism: Enteromius viviparus (assembly GCA_032353835.1). Lineage (NCBI taxonomy): Eukaryota > Metazoa > Chordata > Actinopteri > Cypriniformes > Cyprinidae > Enteromius > Enteromius viviparus. Next base: position 1,132,844 of record JAUCNO010001334.1, on the reverse strand, counting down.
TAAATATTTTTGGAGTGAGTATACGTATTTTTTTTGTTGAATCTCTTAATTATGTATTCTCTTTTTTTGAGTTTGTTCTTTTAAAATACAAAAAAGTAGACATTTGTTTCAGAAGTGGCGTATATGTATCAAATCTGCCACTGACAATCTATATAATACCTGATATGATCTGACCTCTTCTATTTTTAGAATTTCAAAGGTTCTTTATAACGTTTGGTGTGCAGTTAAATATTATAAATGGAGTGACGTTAAAGTTCCCCTATTATGCCATTTTAAAGGTTGCTAATATTGTTTCATGAGTCTCTTAAAACAGGTTACATGTATCCAAGGTCAAAAAACACTTTAGTTTTCTCCAAAAATAGATTTAATTTTACCCCATTTCTGAATGTTTCGTAAACGACTCGTGTGGAGCAGTTCGTAGACTCAGCCAGTCTAAACCCCTCCCTCCCGTGAGCCCGCACTGCTGTGATTGGTCAGTTGGCGCAGTCCTTTATGATTGGTCTACCGCCACAGCGTGTGTCGGAAAACGAAGCACCCATTGCCATAACTGAATGACAGCGCAGGATACAGCGTCTTCTTGACATGATGTTATCCATGTGGAAATTGTACTGTTTGTGGGCAGGCAAGGTATTCGCGATGTAGAACATGGGCGAACATTATGGAAATATGTTATTTTCTGACGATTTTTTTTTGATTGACAAAAACATAATTTATCGTGCACTGTCGGCGTCACATATTTGCAGATAGTTTATGTTCACATACAGCTACATGACACACTGCATGAAAGATCATATTTGAAAAGGCATAATAGGGG
>JAUCNO010001334.1:1121452-1131930 GCA_032353835.1 Enteromius viviparus | reverse complement strand
AGTTTATGTTCACATACAGCTACATGACACACTGCATGAAAGATCATATTTGAAAAGGCATAATAGGGGCACTTTAATCATAATGTCAGAATTCAGGTTTTTGTTGGGTGTTTGTTGGTCTGTAGGTATTATGCTGGCTGGGCAGACAAATGGGAGGGCAAGACCATTCCCATTGATGGTGATTACTTCTGCTACACCAGACATGAGCCCATTGGAGTGTGTGGCCAAATTATCCCTGTAAGTATGTGCTCTGGAATTTTAGAATCGATTATGTATTTGCTGAGTAATACAATGTCTTTCATGTGTCATCTTTGTGTTCTCACACCGTCTTTTAGTGGAACTTCCCACTGTTGATGCAGGCCTGGAAACTCGGCCCTGCTCTGGCCACAGGAAACACAGTGGTGATGAAGGTGGCAGAACAGACACCTCTCACTGCACTCTACGTAGCCAGTCTGATCAAAGAGGTGAATAGCTTACCTACAGTATATGTGCACTTAAAATAATAGAAAATGTTTTCTTGAACCACAGGAACCAGATAAGTTTTTTGTGCAATCTAAAATGGCTGCAGCCTAGTTTTAAACTGATGGGGGTTTTTTTGGCCACACTATTTCGACACGCTGTTTCAGAAAGCTGTTATTACACAATTTGCATGGTAAAATCCGCTAAATAAATAATGATGACGTGGCTTCACTTCATTTGAACTTATACCGTTATGTATAGAGTGCTGCAGTGGTAAGAGATTTTTCTTAGTAGTTGTAATTGTTTATATCCATCTGATTGACAAAAAATCGCCTGGGTTTTAGCATTGACTTTTGGATTATTAGCTCTGCAACCAACAAAAATATATTATTCTTACACACTATACATCCTGAGAATCTTTAAAAATAACACGAAAAGTTGAAAAACTAAAATTCTCCTACAAAAACAAGTTGATAGAACTAAAAATCGTCTGCTAAAGCTGGTTGCCTTAAACTTTTTCTGCTTTTTGTGTTTTACAGTGTTACAATAGATCGTAAGTTTGTGTTATAAACACCAATGAGGCTGTGAAAGTGACTAGTGAGTAGATAAGTTTACCTGTTCGTTGTTAGAATATTGAATGGCCCCACAATCTCTATTGTCCCATTTAGTCACTTGTGAGCCACCACCTTTTTCAAAACCTTTGTTTAAAACGAAAAACACAGGATCTATTACTGATGTATTTTATGTTGAACAACAAAATGAAAATATCTTGACTTTTAACCTAAATTCCATGCGAAAGAAAAGTGACATCAGAATGTAGATAGTGTACAGCATAAGCATGTTAAGAAGCATATAATCGTGAAGCCATACTGAGTGAACCGGTGAACAACCATCAAGTGCACATTGTTTACATGCACAAGATCGCTATCATTTTGTTTTCCCACCTGATCACCATTTTGATTGGTTGTAGGTGGGTTTCCCTGCTGGTGTTGTCAACATTGTCCCAGGATTGGGTCCCACAGCAGGGGCAGCCATTGCATCTCACATGGATGTGGACAAAGTAGCTTTCACTGGATCCACTGAGGTCAGTAATGAATTACAGTGAGTGCAAAAAGTCTTCTTTCAGTGCTACGTAAATGAAATTTGTATCAGAAATTAAAGAGCATCTTATTTGTAGTTTGTAGTTTAACTGTCCTTCCCTGTAAAGAGTTGTTAATCAAAAAGGTGCATGATAAAGAAAAAATATTGTCTCTCAAAAGACAGTGTCGAATCTTTCTAAACAAATTGTTACTTTTCGAAACTTCAACCTCTTACCGGTATACGTCACTAGGTACTAAATCTGCATAATCTTCACCTGCCTGCGAAATACAAAGTCTGATCTGCCCACAAATACTTCGCTGTGAAAGCAAGTGTGTTTTTTATTTATTGCCTAAGATGATGATGTGAAGAATCAGTAGTTTAAATTAATTTTTTACACAATACCACAGCAGTACAATAAGAACCTTTTGTTGTGCAATGGTCATTTTACAAATGACTGCAGTGTCTCCCACAGAGTTGAACCTTGTTTGTGGCGGCATATATGTAAATTCATTCTCTGCCAGCAGGAGGCGCTGTTGGGATGGAAGAGATTAGGTTTCTCTGGTAACGCTATACAAAGCAGCGCTCCGCTTGCAAACAATGATTTATTACATGCAAGATAAAATGAAAGTGACTTCTGAAATCTCCTAAAGACAGTCAGTTTCCTTCGGAAATACAGTGATATAAACATTTTGAAACGTGCAAAGCTCATTTCAACTAAGTGAAAAATCTATTTGCGGTGACCAATCATCTATTTGCGGGGACTCCAACATAATATTTAAAATATGACCTGCTCTTTAACAAATTTTCTGTCATGCAGCCTAAACATAAATGCATATTAGTTACATAATAGTACTGACAAGAAAAATGCTCTACGTCATCTAATAATTAACTATTCATTGTGAATCGAACAAGAAACGAGGGCTGCCAGTTTGAAGCAATGTTATTTTGATATGAGTTATTAATATTAATAATGCCAATAATCTAATAATTTTCCTTTCAAAATAAAGTTTAAAATAACTTAATAAAATGTCTGTGTCATCTCAGATGCACACTAGTAATGTTTTTCCCTCAGGTACATTTGTTAAAGCTCCTTACTCAAAGTGTGGCATAATCCTGGCTTTATCTAATCCCTGTATATAAAACAGGCCTATTTGTTATCCTTAACTTTTAATCATGAAATAAACAAGTGTGCTCAATAGCATATGAGCTGCTACTGAATATTGCTGTGGTAGCAAAGTTGGTACTGAGTATTGCGTAGGTCAGCATATAAAGGCTTATATATTACATTTGCAGTTTACAGTAAGGTTCTTTTGTTTACTGGAGTGTCTTACTGTTGTTTTATAGGTAGGTCACCTCATCATGAAAGCCTCAAGTACCAGTAATCTAAAGAAGGTCACACTGGAGCTGGGAGGAAAGAGTCCAAACATCATTCTGTCAGATGCTAATAGTGAGTTCACGTTCATCCTGACCCTGACTATTGATGTTTTATGATATTTTATTGTTTTCCCTGAGGACTACATATTGTGTTTGATAACATTTATTAAAGTTTTAACAGATGCTATTATTTAGTAGTTCAGAAACATTTCTAGCTTATCTTATCTTATCTACACACTATCTACTTTTTAAAGACTAAATAATGGAAACTTTGAGCGGTACCGGCTTTTCACACACGCTATACAGGTGGCCATGTAACTGTTGAAAAAGCATTCTTTGTTTACCAGTGTTAAAATACAGTCGGCACACCTGCAACACAGTTCACAAACAAACAAACAAACAGATGCGCGAGGACCTTATCCTTCAACACACAAACGGTCACAATTACAAGTATAGATTTCAATCACCAAATAACTTCAATCAGCAAGCATCCGTTCAAACACACACAGTGAAATAATGAAAGGATCTGCATAATTTATTCATGTTGAGTAGCTTTGCCGGTATATTGAGTACTGTGTATATATAGTCCACCAATGGACCCTTTTCACCAGACGTGTTTAACGGTCATTCACATCATAAAGTTTATCATATTTGTATTTTTTTTAAATGTATGTATATTCTTTGTATTAAATTATTTTGCATCAAAAAAAAAAATAAAAATAGTTGATGCTAATGCGGCGTCTATGGGAGGGGGAGGGTAAATTTGACATTGTTCACTTCTTACTGCCATTATCCATCTCTCTATTTTTTTGTGATGAAAATACAATCGTGGGGGTTTTCTTGTGCTATTTGAGCAAATGTTGAGGAAGTGTATTTATTTCAGTAAATATACTTGTATATAATATAAATTGTATGGATATAAATATATACATGTAAATATTTTCTAAATATATACTGAATGTGTGTGTATTTATATATACATAATAAATAAACACAACACACACACACACATTATGTAAACAAAAACTTTGTTGGATGTGATAATCACAATTAATTGTTTGACAGCATTATGCATGTGTGTGTGTGTATGTATATATATATATATATATATATATATATATATATATATACACACACATTGGTAATACAGACATTATTTTACTTTTAATCTACAAAATTAATTTAGTTAGTAGTTAGTAAGATAATTGTTACATTTAGGTTTTGGATAGGATTAGGAATGTAAAATAAGGTCATGTAGAATATGCATTAATATGTGCTTAGTTACTACTAATAAATGGCTAATATTCTAGTGATATGCATGCTAATAATATTCTTAACTTAAGACCTTGAGACCTTAAAATAAACTGTTATCTTAGATTTCATGACCCTTTTTTCTGCTGATCATTCTAATGAAAGTGTGTTTGCAGTGGAGGAGGCAGTGGAGCAGTCCCATTTTGCCCTGTTCTTCAACCAAGGCCAGTGCTGTTGTGCAGGCTCTCGTACGTATGTACAGGAGAGCATCTATGATGAGTTTGTTGAGCGAAGTGTGGAGAGAGCTAAGAAGAGGGTTGTGGGAGATCCCTTTAACTTCAACACGGAGCAGGGCCCCCAGGTACAGTTCAGTCATAAACCTATGAAGCTTGTTCATGCGTGTTTGTGTAAGGACTTTCTGTTGCCTTGTTCTTTTAATAACACAAATGTTACTACTGTAATGTACAGTGAGAAGCCCTTGACCAGCATAGTGCTCTGATAATTCATCTGTTAATATTTCCTCTCTGAAGGTGGATGAGGAACAGTTCCAGAAGATTCTTGGCTACATCGGCAGTGGGAAGCGTGAGGGAGCTAAGCTCATGTACGGCGGCGGACCGGCAGCTGACCGTGGCTACTTCATCCAGCCTACTATCTTCGGAAATGTCAAAGATGACATGACAATTGCTCGGGAGGAGGTTTGTGTACTTCAATTAGCACTTTACTAAGGAAAAAGACTTCCATTTACTTCATAATCAACTTTTTAGCTCTCACTGAGGATTCCATTCATCTTGCTTTCCGTAATCTCCGAAATGTGTATTTAATGTCTTCACTAAATAATTAGTATTAAGAACAATTAATAAATATTAACATAAATAATTAGTGTTAACTAAACACATTTTGTGATTGGTAAGTGACTGAATTGGTTGAGAAGTTTTTATGTCTGTTTAGTGTAAGTTTTTTTAAATAACGTGTATGTGTGTGTGTGCGGGTTTATGTGGTTTATGAGGACACCTCATTGTATAATGATATGGGTATAACATAGGTATTACAATATGTAGGTGTTTTATGAGGTCATTTTCAGTGTCCCCGTAATTCAAAGGCTTTAAAAAAACATACTAAATGGTGCTTTTTTGAAAATCTAAAAATGCACACAGTTTCCTGTAAGGGGTAGGTTTAGGTGTAGGGTCAATGTTGGGCAATACCACATTCAGTTTGTTCTGTATAAAAACCATTACGCCTATGGAGAGTCCCCATAATTCACTAAAACCCACATATACACACACACACACACACACAGTGGGGCAAAAATATTTAATCAGCCACCAATTGTGCAAGTTCTCCAACTTTAAAAGATGAGAGAGGCCTGTCATTTTCATCATAGGTATACCTCAACTATGAGAGACAAAATAAGAAAAAACATTCCAGAAAAATCACATTTATAGAGGATTTATTCATAAATTATGGTGGAAAATAAGTATTTGGTCAATAACAAAATTTCATCTCTATACTTTGTTGGCCATGACAGAGGTCAAAGGTTTTCTGTAAGTCTTCACAAGGTTTTCACACACTGTTGCTGGTATTTTGGCCCAATCCTGCATGCATTAATGTTTTGGGGCTGTCGCTGGGCAACTCTCTCCTCCAAACACGACAAGTTGAGTTTGTTACTTTGGTCTCAGCTCTCTGCAGGTCATGCACTAGGCGCTCTGAGATTGTTGCTCACAGTTCTTGTGATCGTTTTGACCCCACGGGGTGAGATCTTGTGTGGAGCCCCAGATCGAGGGAAATTATCAGTGGTCTTGTATGTCTTCCATTTCTAATAATTGCTCCCACAGTTGATTTCTTCACACCAAGCTGTTTAACTATTACGAATTCAGTCTTCCCAGCCTGGTGCAGGTCTACAATTGTGTTTCTAGTGTCCTTCGACAGCTTCGGTCTTTGGAGTGTGACTGTTTGAGGTTGTGAACAGGTGTCTTTTATACTAATAATGAGTTTAAACAGATGCCATTAATACAGGTAACGAGTGGAGGACAGATGAACCTCTTAAAGAAGTACTTACAGGTCTGTGAGAGCCGGAAATCTTGCTTGTTTGTGGGTGACCAAATACTTATTTTACTGAGGGTTTACCAATTAATTCATTAAAAATGTGATTTTCTGGATTGTTTTTTTTTCTAATTTTGTCTCTCATAGTTGAGGTATACTTTATGGTGAAAATTACAGGCCTGTCATTTTGTGTGGGACAACTTGTATAATTGGTGAAAAAATGTTAGTAAATTTAGTAAAGCGTAATAACGCTGGTTCCAAATTTATGTAACTTCCGCTCATCTTATTTCTGTCCATCCCTTTAAAAAGGTAATAAAGACAATGTTATCATAATCTATGTAAACTGGAGCAAGTTTCTGAAGATGTGATAACTTTATGATTAACAGATTCACTAAAGTGTAAAATATAGTAATTAATTGTTTGAACAGGAAGAGGAATTTAGTGAATTGCCAGAAATTATTATTATTTATTTATTTTTTTTGCAGATTGTATTAATTACATTCATACATCATCAAATGTAGAACAGACTTGATGTTACACAAACAGCAGCACTTAACAAATGTAGGGAAGACCACAAATCACAATATAACCATATTAATGTGATTATTAATGTTAGTTTTTTTATGTATGATTTACCACAAAGGAGCTGCCATTTTACATACACATTTTAACTTGCCATAATGTAATTATATTGCTCAATTTATGCTATTATGTACACAGGGTGCAGAATAGATTTCTATTTCTATTTAGAATCTGTCCATTCATTTTGCTGTAAGATTTTCATGCAGTAAAATTATATTACATGCTTTTTCCTTTTGTTACTGTCAGATCTTTGGACCTGTGATGCAAATTCTGAAGTTTAAATCTATAGAGGAAGTGATTGAGAGAGCCAATGACAGCAAATACGGACTTGCAGCTGCTGTTTTTACCCAAAACATTGATAAGGCCCATTACATATCCAGCAGCCTGCGCGCTGGCACAGTGTGGTGAGCATGTGATGTGCTTCATTATTTTAGTGGGATCTTGAATATTGGTATGTCTGATTTGTTTGTTGTTTTCTGAAATGGGGTTTGTGCTTGTCATTATTTTATAGGATTAACTGTTATGACGTGTTTGGGGTTCAGGCTCCATTTGGAGGATACAAGGCCTCAGGAATTGGTCGTGAGTTAGGAGAGTACGGACTGGACAACTACACAGAGGTCAAAACGGTAAGCTTTCGCCATCAGATATATAATAGTGCATTTGTTATTAATTATTCACTCTTTATTGGAAACTGTAAATGTTACAAGTGTATCTGTCTTATAATCTTCATTTGCCCAAAAGCTTACTTCAAAGATGCCACAAGTAGATAAAGCTAGTTATTGAATATTTATTTATTCACTTTTTGTTTTTTGAGTGTTTTTATCTCCATAGGATTATTATTTACTAAATGTTTTCCTCCACAGGTTACAATTAAGGTCCCTCAGAAAAATTCGTAAATGGATGGATTCATTTAAAGAAGCTGTTTCAGAATTAATGCCAGCTATTATTAGAATGAACTGTGATTACTTTGATTCTTGTGTGTTTATTTCTACTGGAAAAATAATATACGTTTAGTACAAATTTTGTTCTAGTAGTAATTAGTTAGTCACATTCATTTAAAAGAAATATATTGCTTGATTATTCACCAGCCAAAAGGAGGAATAATGTGACTTCATTCTGTTTCATTTAAGCATTATATAGAGAGCATAATCACTGCAATTATATGCATACATGTGCTGATTTGTGAAAGAAATTATTCAAATTTGGTTTTATTTTTTTGTCTATTTTTTTTTTTTTTTTTCTTAATGTGCATAAATATATTCTGATTAACCATTTTTTGTAATAATATACAGATTTAATGGATCAATAAAAGGATGTTGTTATTGGTGATTTTGCAGCATTTATTATATATGATTGCCCACTAAAAAAATAAATAAAAAAGTTATAATACACATGCATATTTCTCAGTTTTTCTGTTTTATTACTTCTAAAGTGGCTAACAGTGTATGTTTATAAACCATATATATCAGCCTATTTGTGACAGTAAATATTCTGTTGACTCTATTGTGGATAAACGGGGATAGAAGTTAACAAAGTACTAATTTTGTTACATTTTACAGCGTTTACACATTCATATTTTATATTTAATTTACTTTAATATTATATAAATACTCCTTCATTACCAATAATACACTATTCTGTCATCTCTTACCTTATAACTAAATATATATAGCTATAAAAACAATATAACCCTCCCCAAAATACAAAATAAAATTAAATGGATTTAGTAGTAATAATAGGAACTATATTGGTTTTAATAGAAAGAATAATGTAAATCCTATAGAAGAAGGGTTTTTAATAAAGTTAATGATTCATAATGGTATTTTAATGGAAACCATTAGAATTTCTGTGGTTTTTATTGGGCTTTTATTGTTTGCTTAGCAGAACAATATAATATATATATATATATATATATATATAGCGAGGTTCGGCCTGACCGAGCTCCTCTGCATTAGGTGGCGGAATGCGCCCGCATTGCTGCTCGCAGAATGTGGCGTATAATAAAGAAGAACAATCTTTCCCAGCCTTGGATCAAAGGTAGCACTAGCACCTTAGCAAACAAACCCGGGATTGTATTTGGTCTCTATGGTGCTATTCAAAACACTGTTAATCGCTGAACGCTGGATAGGCAAACAAAAATCGTAGAATACAGGAGCTCGCGCGTGCATGTAATGCGATGAGCACGAGACTTAGCATCTGTGGTGAACTCGAGCTTTAGAGCTAACGGCTGCTGCTGCTGATAACGAGCAGCTGACGAGGAATAACCGCTTTTATTGTTCTTTCTCGGTTTTGTTGCTCTCTTGTCAAGTACGGAGTACGGCAGTTAGCAAATAGTGCCTGGAAGAACAATAACGTAGCCGACGGCTCGTCTGTGCTACTTTTGCCCCTAAAATGCATGCGTAGAATGTTAGCCAAGCACGTAACGTTATAGTCTCAGAAACACGCGTCTTTATTGCTTTCCTACTGTCTTGTGGAGTTTGACAGTGTATTGCATTTAATGCCAGTTACGCATTCAACAAGGAAAGGCGCTGGTGTTCCAAAGTTCATCAGACAGCATGGAAATTGTACATAAAAAGACATCTTAGACTTCGTTCAACGTCAAGTTTGAGGTAAGATCGCACCTGTACGAGCCTGTTGAAGCCAAAGAGTGAAGATCGGTGAGTGCCAGTCAACACCATGTCTGAGGACTCAAGCGTGGACAGATTCATAAAGGTAAGGCAGATTAATAATAAGCTTAAGTATGTAATGTGTTTGCAATTTTGCAACTTCTTATAACGACACACTTTCCATTACCTCAAAAACATTTCGCGGTAGATAACTGCAGTATTTAACGTACATTATCCTGCTTGTCAAATGGCTACAAATTGCAAAAATACAAATAAAAAGTACATTTCGATTTGGGTTGAAAATATTATACATAGTATCTTAAAGCTCCATGTATAAAAAGGCAGTTTCAGTTAGCAAAAATAGCTGAGCTAGAAACAGCTGAACACTGTGTTCTGGTATTACAGAATATTACAGTATTTTTAATAATGAAGTCATCTTGGGTCATTTTCACTACAGTACATGAGTGAGACGCGCGATGGCGCTATTTGTCTTGAAATGATTCGAGGTTGAGACCTCGCATATCTTACCATACATTCCCCAGTTCATTCATTTCAGTACAGTTAAGACATTTGGTTTGATTAACAAGTTTCCTGAAGTGTTGTGTTTAAATCTGCACAAAAAGATATTATCTAATTATATATGCATTCATTTGCATGCATTTCCTTAAAATAAATGTGAGTACTTTATTAATCTAGGTTCTGGTTACTAAAGTAGCCTCAGTTCCCAGAGAATGAAGAGTGTAAAAGCATTCTGTGAAATGCTTCTAGTTTTAATGTCACAAGGGCCTTGAATTGTGTTTTTTTAAGAAAAATATCCTTATTTTAAGCTTGATGAACTGTTTTTTCTAGCTTCCTCTAACTGTCGCATGTGCATTCACGAGAGAGTAGCATTCCAGCGCGTAACATGCAGTTGTTCGGCCCAACCTCAAGGCAGAAAATACTGATAGAAAGCCAGAGGAGAGCAGTCTTAAAGGAATAGTTTACCCAAATATTTTAATTACACCATCAACTAGGGCTGGGCGATATGGCAAAAAAAAAAAATCTAGGTTTCTTCATAAAGTTTGGCCGATTCACGATTTCGATTCC
>JAUCNO010001334.1:1072822-1112848 GCA_032353835.1 Enteromius viviparus | reverse complement strand
AGTGCAGTGTCCGGTGAGTGTAATTCTACCACTGAGTTAACACTGATGTGAATGTATGTCGCGTTGTGAAGCATATTAAAACGGAGATGATAAAATAGCATGATACTACGATATTCCTTAAAAAGCAGATTGCAGAAAATTACTTATCGTCCAAGATCAAAAATCGTCATATCACCCGCCCCTACTTTGGCAACACATATAAAAGTAGGCTAATTACGCAATTTGAATTTGTGCAATTTCTTATGAGAAGTACTTAAGTGTAGCAAGCTACTGAGATATTATTTGTCTGCCCAGTTATTCATGACACAAAACAGACTGCGTATATGCTGGAGTTATTGAATCCACACTACAGTTCAAATGTCTGGAGTCAATGAGACTCTTTACATGCTTTTGAAGACTTTTATGCTCACAATGCTGCATTTATATGATGGATATCAAGGAAAGCATATTGTGAACTACTGTCATTTTAAATAAATGTAAACATAATTTAAAATGTAACTCATTTCTGTTTCAAAGCTGTTTTCATAGCCACTCTTCAGTGTCACATGCATATTCAGAAATCATTCTAATATGCTGATTTGGTCCTGAAGAACAAAAATGCATTTTTATAAATGTTTAAAACAGTTGTATTCCGTAATTCTTCAGTGAACATTAAAATAAAAAGAACACCAAATGGAAAATTATATTATATTATATGTGCTTACTGTCATTTCTAATCAACTTTATGCATCCTTGCTGAATAAAAGATTTAAAAAAATAATAATAATAATATTACCAAACCCATTTTAATGGTAGTGTAGTGCTTAAATACATTTTTAAAACAGTGCAGCACATAAGCATATTTAAAATAACAAATATATAGCTAACACACTTGTTTTGCAGCTGAAATGCTTTTTGCAAAGAAAAAAGCAATAATTGCTGGGGGTGGGACCGTTTGGATATTCTTAGATGGGAAAGTATTTAAATATGCATATACCACAAACCATAATTGGTCAGTCACTATCTATACTCCAGAGCTCTGTCATAAATGCTGTATTTACTGTGAAAGACAACATAATAGCGGCTTTTCAATCTTTCATCATAGCAACTGTCTCTCTAAAAGAATCTAACAGGAACATAAGCTTCGAGCTGTTTCCAATAATGCAGAACAGGAACACATAGTTCTCCAAAAACAGTACCTTGAAAAAGCTAACAGAAATAACGAACAACAAGCCCAGTGTATCATGTGCAGTCATATCTATTCAAGGTGGCGATGGTGAGGGGGCCACAAGGAGGCAAATTTCAGAGATGCTTGTGCAGCAGAAAAGAAACACTCTCAGCAGGATAGTCAGGAGTTTACCAATGGCATCCTGACAGACGTGGCACTCCTCCAGTGATGGGAATGAGAAAAACTAAAACAGCCTACAAACCTTCGACACCAGCATGGACCGACCCATACGCACATTTAAAAGAAACTGATCTGTCACAAACAGCGATGCCACAAGATCAATCACAGCTGCAGTAATACACTTTTAAAAGCAAGCGTTAAGTAGAACCCTCACCTTTGGAGTGAAAAGCCTCCTTTAGGCTCAGAAGCACATCAGAAAAGGTGCGCACATCATTGACCAGTTGCATGATGTAGTCAGGGTCCCCTCCAGGGGCGGTGGTGGTGTGATCCAGGCCCATAGCGTTGAGAGGGTTCGTTTTAGAGCTGCGGCCCATTTCTAGCGTTTTGTTGGACCCAGGGGACAGGGGAACAGGGATGTTGGGCTGGGAGAGACGAGCACCACTTGTCAAGCGCTTATTCCCAGTGTTGCTGCCCTGACGGAACATTCCAGCAGCCGCGTCTGCTGACACCGAGCCACCTCAGCCGCTGATCCAAGCGCCCTCCTGCCAGTGGAGAGCTGAAGGCACTGCAAGACAAAAAAGATCAAAGAGAGATCAAAACAAATTTTGGGATAGCAGAGCCAAAACTCAGGGGCCTCATTTGTAAACTAATGTGCAGAATGATCCTAAATGTGAACATTTGAACAAATTATCCTACATTACAATTCTTTAAATGTACAGTAAGTGCAACATGCAACAACTCAAAGGCCAGAATTATCCCCTAATTAAGAGAATAGTTCACCCAATAATGAAGATTCTGTCCTCATTTACTCAAATACTATGAAAAATACTCTGGATGAGAACTAAATGATGCATTAGTGCTTCTTCCGAAACTTGTCTATCAACTCTACTTAATTTTCACGTAACAATGTTTTACAATATTAATGTTTTTACTGTATTTCATATTAAATAAATACAGCCTTGATTAATATAAGAGTTTTTTTTTTCTAATTATGACTATAAATCATGTTGGATTAATGTTAGTATGAGTGTGCAAAATTTTTGCTCTTTGGCGGGCATATGCATTAGAAAACTTTTAAATAAGTAAGCCGTTACAAATCCCGATTTGTTCCTCACTTTTGATGTAGAATGAAATCTACACATTTAGAATGGAATCTAATTGCTTTCGCATTTTTACCTTGGTTGCTTCATGTAGATTAGGTCTGTGTTACAGTAAATGCATGTTGGTTTATTTTGTAGGTCATATAAAAAACATCACGTAAAGGACACATTTCTTCTTGTTTGCACATTCAAAGGATAGGCTATCATGACAGGTTATATCTCATCAAAATAGCAGGTTTGCCTTTCTAAACAAACAGGAAATTTAATTTAAAACCAGTTTTCACAGCTCCCAAAAGAGCTCTTACTCAAGTTCTTCACTATCATTATGATGATCTTGGCCCTCAGACTACCTGACCCCATTATCTACAGATGCATCATCCATTCAGATGTATTTCTTGCAGTCAGGACTGTTTTTGTTTGTAATCTGTGATTACGTGTCTGCCGCAGAATGCGAGTAATGCACCGATCTTATCATTTCACAGGGGCTTGGCTTGACACCTGTCACTCACGACTAACCCTCTCGCCCGTGTTCAGTGCTACGAGAGGAAACGGACAGAAAAAAACAAACACGAGGTGGAATATGGTCAATAATAGATTTAGGTCAAAATTAAACGCACAGAATCGCCTTGACGAGATTCGGTCTTTAACACAGCATAAAATAAGCATTTAAACACACTTATGTATTATTAAAATCCTGTATTTTAATAAAGTGTACAATTTTCTGACTGTTAGGCAGGCAGCACGTGACGTGACAAACCGAGTTTAATAACTAATACCTCTCAATACTGTAAATGTTCTCCACTTTATAGCTGCTTTAACGTTAACTTAAACGTTACACTTTAGCGCTGCTAGCTAACCACTTTACACATAAATCATTTTAACAATTATTTGATGTGTTTAGAGCTTCTCAAACGAGTGGCACTTACGTGAATAGTTCATGAAGAGCATCATACTGCAGAATTGTTTAGTCTAATCCTTTGTAAATCCATAAAACAAGCTTAAAAGAGACGCTTAAAAGGACGGACCGCTCTTCACATCACAACTGACGAGAGAAAAACTTAACTGAGGGGACTGACTCAAAACGTAAACACGTGACCTGAAAGCAAACTTCCTATTGGCTGGTGGAGTGCTGCAGAACAAGCCGCTTGTTTTCCTCGTCTGAATTACATGTGCTGCTATGAGACTTAAAACATCTCGTTTACAGATAACATTAGGATGATATGTTTAGACATAACGTCCAGCCTTCTTTCTAGCATTTAACTGTTCAATGGGATTATATTATGTTAAAAAGGAACATGCACAAAAGAATACAAAAATAACTTATTCAAACTTAACATATTAAATAAATGTTAATATATCGGCAGTGTTCGACGTTAAATGACACTAACGCAAAGCTAAAGCGAAATTACAGATAACCATAGGCTATAAAAGGAAAAGTAGAAAGCAGGAATAATGAAAAAATCAACAACATAATAATAATAATTAAAAAAAAAAATCATTTTACAATCAGAATATGCAATAAATAAAGAATATGTTTATATAATATAAAATATAAAAGAATAACAAAATCAAATGTTTATATTATAATTTAATAAACGGGATAGACAATTGGACAGGTGCATTAGGCGGATTATGCTATAACTGGAATAGATGGAATTCAATATAAAATATAATGCTTATTCAGGTTAATGAATTATCACCACTCTAATACACGTTGTTCATCCATATAAATTAAACAATAGTAGCATGTATCAAAAAAGCAAAATAAATGTTTGCGCCTTTGAAGAATGACGTGACTCTGCCGTCACCTCGCGGCTGAAAGTGTCGTTACCTGTGTGTTTACATCCGTTGAGTGTTGTTTCTAAGGTGTGCTTCATGTGTGTTCGTATGAGCTTAGGCATGTGTAGACCTATAGAAACTATCCGTTAACAGTCGTGATCTGTGAAAACAGGAGGAATCCGCCGCGTGGGTCCTTCGTTGCCCGCCGTCGCTTCCTCATTGGTTTCATATTGAACATGGCGGCTGTTAGTAAGTATCTGACAGCCGGCAATTCCTCTATCGCAGGTGCTTTGCTGTTCGCCGCGTACGTATTGAAACAAAGACTGTCTTCGGAAACCAGAAGGTAAGATCATTGCTTCTTATGCATGTAGCCATTTTTTTACCCGGTACACTATAACCTCTTCGACATTGAAATATCATTGACAAGGGACGCATTCATCTATTCAGACGTTAACGTGCTTCTGGAAACGAGTTTCATTGAAACTAAATGTCATTGATTTTATGTGTTCATTTCTAGAGAGAAAGGGGCATCTAAACCATTGTTGGACAATGATGTAAGTATATTCATTTGTCTAAATCACAGTAAGAATTTATAATATTTAATGTGTGTGCGTGGGTATTTATGAAAATTTAATCTTAACCTAGCATTTTCATCAGGCTCCAAAACTATTGGTTTAATAGTTTTACGCAATGTACAGGTCTAACGGCAATGTATAGGTTCTTTTCTGTGCAATTAAAGTAAACGTATATGGGGGGCCTGATAAAAATGCTCATTTTAGAAAAAATTTATTTTGCATCTGAACTCTAACATAGCCTGCATATGTATATATATATATATATATATATATATATATATATATATTCATATTACAGAAGGACAGAAAGATTGATAAGGCTGCGGTGGATAAGGTGTTCTTCAAGCGTATTTGTCATATCATCAAAATCCTGTTGCCGCAGACCTTTTGCAAAGAGGTACATTTATTTTTTCCATTTTTCTATAGGCTGTTTACTGTCGTTTATTGCCACAGACTATTTGATCTAGATAAAATACAATCTGTTTTGTGACAGAATTTAAATAGCAGTATTTTTGGTTGTTTCTCTTCCCAGTCAGGATATTTGCTTCTGATCGCCGTCATGCTTATGGCCAGAACCTACTGTGATGTCTGGATGATACATAATGGGACCATGATTGAGAGGTATTTAAGATGTTAGATCCTTGATCACATTTCCGTTGTGCTGTAAGATTACAGTCTCTTGTGCTGTGCGTGCTTCTCAAATAATTCTGTGATATTTGGGGATATTTTTAAAAGCAAATACATTGTATGCATCCGATCTGATCTGCAATCATGATTATGAAAGTTTACGTAAGTTTTAAGGATTTCCCTTTTCCTATACCTGTTGTCTATGTAGTGGAGTGCATTTCTCAGTGGTGTGATTTCCTCTGGGTATCGTTGCCAGCAGAACATGCCAGGTCACATAAATGCTGTTTGTCCTGTTTTTCTTGTACTTTGTGTAGACTGCAAGCACAAAATGACTGTTATTCAGTGTGTGTGTGTGTGTGTGTGGTTTACAGTGCAATTATTGGACGTTCGACAACCTCGTTCAAAAGATACTTGGTCAACTTTATCACAGTCATGCCTCTTGTAAGTAGTCTAAACTTTGCACAGGGTTACTGTGTCCTATATTACAAGTCGGTTGACAAGGCATTATGCATATATTTAATTTGATAATATAATACTTAATTCTCAGTGTTAAATAAAAAAAAATAGTGCTGTCAAAGGATTAATCATGATTAATCACATCAAAATAAAAGCTTTTCTTTATATAATATATTTGTATGAACTGTGTTTATTTATTAGGTATATATAAATACAAACACATGCATGTATATATTTAATTAAAATATGTTATGTTTATATGTTACATATATTAAGATATAATATCAAATATAAGAAAATAAATATATAAATGCATTTACATGTAAATACTTTCAAAATGTATGCTGCACGTGTGTGTTTTAATATAAATGTAATAAATAAACACAGCATAAACACATATATTATGTGAATAAAGACTTTTATTTTGGATGTGATTAATCATGATTAATCATTTGACAGCACTAATATAAATACAAACATGCATGTGTGTATTTATAAATAATAAATAGCTTGTACTACACAGCAAAGTCACATATAGAATGTAAACATAAACGTTAGAGTACGATTGCAATACTAACACTTGCACATATCCCCAGTATTCATACCATGTCGGGAAGAGCAGGTGGACTCGGCGGGTTTGCTCGTATAACGGACAGCTTGTACATCGGCAACAACAAAACAGCAAGCGACTCTTCGGTCATTGGTTCTCTCAACATCACGTGCGTTATTAACGCGACTCGGGACATAAGCAACACAAACATTCCTACTGTGGAATACATGCGCGTGCCTGTCTCTGACGATCCCGAATCCAGACTCTGTGACTATTTTGACAGCGTTGCTGATAAGATACAGCATGTCGGTGATGGAGACGGACGCGTGCTGCTTCACTGTAACGCAGGCGTCAGTCGCTCGGCGGCGCTATCTTTGGCGTATCTGATGAAACACCGTCGCATGACGCTAGCGGAGGCGCACGCGCTGCTCAAATCACTCAGACCCATAGTGAGACCCAACAGCGGCTTCTGGAGGCAGCTGATCGAGTACGAGCGCAAATTACACGGCAAGAGTACAGTCAGTATGATAAACTCCCCTGTCGGACACATTCCAGATCTGTATGAGAGAGAAACGAGAGGCTTGATTCCACTTTAGGAAATTAACTATTTACCCTGATATCTGTTTCCTGTCAATGATTTTGGACATTTTGTAGTGCATTTATGTATTCCATTTCTGTCTCAAACTTGATTTTTTTTTAATAATAAAGTTTTTGATGATGTTAAACAAAGTGCCACAAGATAGCAGAAGATTTCTCATTTAAATCATTGACTCTAAAAAGATTTTTACATTTAAACAACACTTCAAAATAAAAAAAAAGTTTGCTGAAAATGTGCACACCCTCAGGCCGTCCAATATGTGGGTTAGTTTTTAACTGGAAAAAGCGTTATTATGGATCTTGGACTCGTATTTTGGCCAGAAGCAACAGTTTACAGTTATAAACACAAAAACTTTGGCTACACAATACTACGGTACCAGATGGATTGAAGTCATGGATTACTTTTGCATTCACTGCAGAGCATCCATTGGTGAGCAAGTAATGTAATGTCTTCATATATGCAGATTATTAAAATTATTGCAAATATGGCTTAAAAAGTGAGGTTAGTTTTGAGAAAGCTCAAAATTTGATTTAAAATGTGTATGAAAATGTAGCCATGTGCAGTAATATTGAGAACTGAGAATATGATATTCTCCCGGTTTCACAGACAAGGGTTAAACTAGCCACAGACTAAAATGCATGTTTGAGCTGTCTCAACTGAAAATATCTTGCTCTGACATATCTTAAAATATATCAGTATCACTTGGCAAGATGCACATCTGTAGCTAATGTTTTCTTGCAAAGCATTTTTGTAAAAGCTGCTTAAAAGTCTTAATTTAACTAAGGCCTATTCTTGACTAAGCCACGTTTGTGAAACCGGGCCATTGAGTTGATAATGATCATCTTAATTGAACTAGATCGTGAAACCTAGATTAAATCCCTACTTTAAAGATGGCAGTACTGACACACAGAGAGTTCAACTATAAACGTAAAGCATGGAAACTCCAGTGTTGGTTAAGATGTGAAGTTGTAAAGATGCATTTGCACAGCAGAAGAATTAATATATATTAATCAAGTATTGCGATATCGAATCGAAAATTTGCCCAAGCTTCGTGATGTATCAAATCGGGAGGTAGATGTAACGTCCCATCCCTCATATAAATTATACAATTCTGAGTTTATTATAAAATATTGTTGTGGTTTAAACAAGAATGTTTTTATTACCAACAATATCCGTTCTGTTGTAAGTCCTGAAAGGCAAATACCTCCAATAAAAAAAAAGCGCATCACTGTGTTTGGAAAAAAAAAACTTGCATACACTGTAAAATATAATATATGTTGTGAATAAAGATTATTAGAGTATATTTTACAAGAAAACAAAAATCTGTCTTTCCATTTTATAATTATATTAAAAAACATTCAGTGTGTTACTTAGCTTTGAGACTTGCTAGCAATTTCTGAGTCAAATATGGGTAAGGCCATGCTTTTAATATAATGAATATATTTAAAAATTGAATACCTTTGATTTAAAGCTTAATTTTCAGCACCATTACTCCAATCTTCAGTGTCACATAATCTTTTAAAAATCATTCTGATATTCTGATACATGCTTTTATGCAGCCAGCCATGCTTTTATCATAATCACATTACACACTTTCCCCAAAAGAAAGTGAATATGGAAATTTTTGAAGTTAGTAGGTACATTTAACTAACAGTGGAGATCTACATAAATGGGAAAGGTTGATTTATAACACTTTATTATTTAATTAAATAACACATCTAGAATGTTTTTGTGTTTGGAAACGCGTGTATTTCCAGCAGCATTTTTATTAAGAACACCCTGTATGTGAGTATTTGATATGTGTGACAAATAGATTGTTTCCGTGTTTTTTATGTTTTTTTATTTATTTTTCTATTTATTTCACGTTTATGTGGTCATATGCTCTGGGCATTGTTGAAATATTCCGTGCCTGTCCTGGAAATCAAAAAGTCCAGCCCATGAGGCTGTCAGGGGTTTTCCTTGTTCCTGAATCTATGAATATCAAGTCTACACAGAACTTTTCTATTGTCTTGTTTCCTGGGGCAAAAAACACACGCAAATGAAAGTTATGTAGTGAAAGTTATATAACTTGGCCAGAAGATAATGCAGTATCCCGAATTCCTTATAGCATTTTACATTTAAGTACAACTGACCTCACAAAAGAAGAGGCCTGCGCATTCAGTTTGTGTTTCATAGCAAATCTACCTTAAATAGTAAATATCACAATAGTCCATTATATTCAATTTCATTTTTTTTAATACTGCTTTTTCCAACTCCCAGATATCACAGTTACTCTTGTAAGCAACACCAGGTCAAGCTGTGTGTTGTGACACTTATTTCAGTGGAAATTAAAAGGGGAAGAGAGAAAAGGGGGTTTTATTTTGGTATTTCATACAAACATATCAGTTTTTGATTCGAAACATCATGATGATGCATGGGGATAAAGCATCTGTAATATCTTTATCAATAGTATTATTTATTTTTTTTGTAAGATATGTAAATGATATTGTATTTTTGATAGTAGAAAGAAAAATATTTTATTTCAATAAAATAATAATTTAAAAAAAGAACTGAAATACAAAGACTCAATTACCACGTTAACCCTCAAACACAGGTTTTTCTGATAAACCCTGCGGTCGTTGATCCTCAGAATACATTTTGGATCAGTTATCTGGAAAGGAATGATGCATCAAATCACATAAATGCTAGCTAAAGTGTCCATTATACGATACGTTTACCCCAAAACCCCTGCTCTCCCCAACTCTCCCAGGCCATCCAAAGTATAGATGAGTTTGTTTGTTCATGGGAGTAGATTTAGAGGAATGCAGTGTTAAATCACTTGCTCACCAATGGATCCCCTGCAGTGAATGGGTGCCGTCAGAATGAGAGTAATTAATGCACACCACTCTGGTCCATCAATTAACATTTAACTTGAAAAGCTGCATGTTTGTAAGAAAACAAATACATCAAGATTGTTTTTTTTTTTTTTTTACTTTAAGCCATTGCTTTTGACTATTTAGAAAATAGTCCATATTCCTTAATAATGTTTCCTCCGGTGAAAAAGTCAATGCCCTTTTGTCCTTGAAAATACATCCACGTATTTGTTTAAAACTGATTTTGGACAGTTTTTGCTTGTAATCTTTGCTTGATCTCTGCATATATCTCTCCTGATTCAGACTTTTACAATGGAGGATGCAATATTCCGGAGACTTGAATATGATCTTAAAGATTAACTTGTTGATGAAGAAACTCATCTATATCTTATTTTTGAGCTAACTATTCCTTCAAGCAAACAAGAAAACTTGTAAGAGAAACTATAGTTTATGAAAAGAGATATGAAATATGTATAGCAGTTAACCATATCGAACACAAAAGAAGCTGTTGGTTAGGTCAGTTAAGAGTATGAACTTGCAAGGGACTGTGCACATGCACAATAGCTCAGTGTCAGTCAGATTTTTTTGCTTTTGTAAGCAGTTCCTTCCACTCGTTAAGACTGCGTTTATTTGAGCAACAATACAGTGAAAAAAGTCATGACAATCTGTAGTCAGACCTCATCTCCACTGAAGCAGTACGTTAATAATGAGTGATTCCCTCACCTTCGTATGTGGTGCAGTTCATGGCTGATATGAAGCAATGACGTAACCTGTATTAGACAAGCTCTTATAGGCCGTCCTTGTGTTCATTGTTCTCAGGCATACTGCCATTAATGAAGCGGGACAGTGTTTGATGATGCAGTGCCCTGATGCCTATGTGAACTGACAGACACATAAAAATGAAATGTTATACATTTGTGGACATCAGTCACCCACCAAACCAAACATATACATAGACAGTCATCACAAAACCCGTTTGAACGGCATTGCCACATATAGTTTCATGCATAATTTGATAAAATGTGAAAAAACAGGATGTCCTTGTTAATACAGGCGGTTCCGCGAGCCTAAACAATGAGCCACTATATTTTGTCATGCCTAGTGAAGCGAGCGGTCGCTTTGAGCGCCGAGTGTACATTAAAACATGACGAAAGCGTGACGCAATCGGAACGTAGCCAATCAAAACAGTTTTTTGGAAAAGTAGGCGTGGCCCGGTGTTTATTATTTACAGTGCTGGACTTCTTAAGCGCATTTTGCAACTACAGTGTCTAATGAGTAAGTCGTTACTATTTCTATATGTTCTGGTAGCAACCATAAATAAACTGTTATTGGCTGTAGTTACATAGGACGGATTTCGAGTGGGATTTTCATATTAACTTGATCAATATATTGTTACATTTTACAATATGGACGTTTTTGGCCAAAATAAGTCACAGATGAACACCACCACTCCGACTGAAAACTGGACATCGGTAAGTAGATTTACAGCATTTTACATAAACTAGAGCATGTCTAGATAAACTACTGCAGACGCGCACATGCAGACTCTTGTACAATAGTCACGAAATCTTTGTAAACTGCAAAATGATTACTATTGTTTAAAATATTTGAGAAACAATCAATTTTAAACACGCCGACTCTTATGAATCACGGACTTTCGTAATGTGAGATATTGTTTTCATATATGGGTCATGTATTATCTTGTTTTGTGTTCTACTTGCCTAAAATCAATGCAGACCTATTAAATAAACTATTTTTCTTTTCTAAGATATACTCTGTTGTTCGATGGATTCAAATAACAATGGCCGTCCTAAGGTATCTATTTATTTATTTTACTTAAGTTTTGCAGTCATATATTAAAAATACCTATTCATGTCTTGTTTACGTATTTATATTTACTAATAAATTGCCTTTCAGCACTTTAGGTGCTGGCTCCATAATCTTATGTGCCTGTTTAAAAGGACTTGTAAGAAAACCAGAGGTAAGCGTCCATCATATATATTTATATATATATATATATATATATATATATATATATACACACATACTGGTATTAATTACTGTATATGTTAAAACAAAACATCATTTTGACCACTGAAGCAAACCTCTGTTTTAGGTGCTGCCATTATTCTTGTTAAGTGTAACAGACCTGCTGTTAGCTTTGAGTTGGATGTGTGGAGGTCTTCTCTTCACCCAGTCCTGTGAAGCTTATTCCACCTGCTACAACCTCCACATAGTGGAACAGGTACAACCTCACTCAATATCATTCAGAAATAATGCTTTTCACAGGAAGAAGGAACACCTTTCGCCATGTTTTTGCATCAAACTTCCACTTCCACAAATAAAGCCACGTGCACAGAAGCAGTTGTTTATGATTGAATAGGGCGTATTCAAAATTTTTAAAGGAATAGTTCCCCCAAATATGAAAACCACCCTTAGGCTATCCAATATGTAGATAAATTTGGTTTCAGACCAGTTTTGGAGATCTGTATCACTTGGATCCTTTGCAGTAAATGGGTGCCGTCAGTCAGAATGAAAATGATATAAACATTACAGTAATCCACGCCAGAAATCCATCAGTTAATGTCTTAGTGAAAAGCTGCGTTTTTTTGTTTAAAATTATTTAAAATATATTTTAAATGGAGCTTTAGATGGACTGGACTTTTCAGTGGAAGAATTTTTGTATTTTATGTACAAATATTTTGGTCAGAAGTGTCTTAATTCTTTTTTTTAGTTACAAACATGCAGCTTTTTACTTCACAAGATTTTAAATGATGGACTGAAGTGGTGTGTATTACTTGTGGATTATTGTTATGTTATTATCAGCTGATCAGACTTCTATTCACTGCCTTGGTGAGTAGGTGATGGAATGCTACATGTCTTCAAATACATTGAAACAAACTCATCTACATCTTGGATGGCCTGAAGGTGAGCGCATTATCAGCATTTTTTTTTATTCCATATTCATTTTAAATGCCAAAAAAAGATCAATTACACACATAGATTAACATTCTTTTCAAATGTTTAACAAGTCATTCATTCATCATTTTTAGATAAAAATGTTTTTAACAAAAGGGGGTTACATTTTCCAGTACCCTGAAGTATTAAAGCCATGACTTATGAACACTGTAACTATTCAGTATGATACTGCTAGTTTGGTTTGCATAAGAATGAAAAGTCTTTAGCCCATAAATTGTCTCTGATATTGAAAAAAAGTCTCCCTGCGTTCTGCCAATTCACTGCAGGCCTAAACATGTGTTTCTCATTACTGAGGCCTGCCTGTTTGGCATTTAACTAAAAAAATCACAGGGAATAAAATCATGTGTGCTTGGGCAGTTTCACTTCAAAAACAAGTTGTCCTCAGCTCAAACACTAAAACCAGTTCGTTCTAAAGCACAAAACAAACATGGAACTGGGACGAGTCTGAAAAGGAAGTGGAGCAGCAAATTTTTATTCATATTCTTTGCCCAGATAAAATTAGTTCTGCCCCACTTTTTTTGCACATGTTTGTTTATAAAAGTGGATTGTCATGGGTGTGAGTAAACATACTTTTATATAATCTTTTCAAATAAATCAATTTATTGCAGTAAAACATTTTTTTTTAATTATTAACCAGCTTTAATAACCTTAAATGAAGCATTAAGCTCCTTAAATAATCATTCCTTTTTCTCAGTTATTGCAAAAATTGTTGGCTCCATTTGCAAGCACAGCTTTTTAACACTGTTACTTAACTTACTGGTACATAAATGTAAGAATCATTTATTAAAGATACAATAGGTTTAAGCCCTATTAAAACCCCTGCTGTCTGTGGGAAAAATTTTAAATCCTCAACGTGGAGAAAACGCCCTGAGGTTTGGAAAACCCTGCCTGAGCTCATGTGACACACTCACTGGTGACTCATACCTGAGTTTATTACAAACGTTTACATTTTTAGAACTCGAAAATAATCAGATGACGGATCAAAATGCTTTTATCGGTTTAGGTTTTCCGCTTCCTCAAGTCTTGTCATAGAGAGCCACCGCAATGTGCAATATGGAAAACGTTTTTAACATGATCTTAATGTAATTTTAGGCACGCATTATAACAGTTCTCATATTGATAGGACAGCAGAAGTGTACTGAAAACTAAACTGTGACAGCAGAAGTGTAAGATCACCTAAAAAGCATATAAACAAGCAAGCCATAGTTCTTCCAAAATGACAATCCTCCAAATCCTATTGCTGCATGTTGTATGAAATGCTTGGCTGCTCTTTATTTTAAAGTATGTGTACTTACCCAAGAAAGTACTGGCAATACAAGGTAACTATGTGGGGTAGGGTTAGGTTCAGGGTTAGTACCAAGTTGTTATGTCGTTGTTGTAATTACTACAATAAGCACACAGTATGTACAAAAGGAACAAGACTGTAAAATATATTTTTTTAATGTATTTTCTTTGTCATTTTTTAGGCTTATACTGGCATCCGTTCACCTTTTCATGAGCTTTATGTATTTGACTCACAGTGTTAATCCAATATTGCACTGAATACGATGCAGTGTTTTACTTAAGCCCACTGACGTATTTCGCTCTGCTTTTTTTACATAGCACGTACTGTGTACATATTTTCTGTGGCTGTTAAAATCAGGCAATACACACCCTGATCAAATATAACCAACAACTTCTGCAGTCAGCCGAGTTCAAACAAAACAGAAAGGAAAACCATGTTGGCATGTTGGCATTTCTAGGAGAACGATATGATATCTTATCATATGGAAGTTTCTCAATTCAGGAATGTTAGCTCCTTTGAGTTGCTTTCACATGAATGTCAACAAAGGTGCCATAAGGCAATGTTTTCCAACCCTGGTCTTGGATAAAAAAAACTTGTAGTGTACTTTAAATCTTTAGTTTTAACTGTAGTGTTATTACATTTAAAGTTACATTTAAAATGTACAAAACTGCAGCTTTTAAAGAAAATGAATATAAAAGTGTAAAGTTTAATTAATGGCATTAATATACATTTAAACTGTAATAGATTTTGAATTAACATTCAATTAGGGTTTCTGAAAGCATACTTAAGTACTGTAAGTACATTTCTTTTGTGTTAAGTCCTTTTCTTATTCTGCAAAGTATGCTGAATAACTTTTTTTCACACGGGGAAGCCCCGACTGTACACATTTACATGTCTCTCTCATCTCACAAACCCAGCTGATAACCTGAATCAGGTGTGTTTAATAAGGGAGATATAAAATTGGTGGCACTTTAGTATAGGGACCAATTCTTACTATTACTTGCTTATTAGCATATTAGCTGTTTATTAGCACTTCTAAAGCACTTATTCTACATGACTATATATTCTACATAATAAATCCCTCCTAACACCTAAACTTAACAACTAGCTAACTATTAATAAATAATAATAATAAATTAAGAATTTATGGAAGCAAAAGTAATAGTTATTGTATAGTGAAAACTGGTCCTTAAATTAAAGTGTGACTAAATATTGCATTTTGAGGAAATAAGGGTTGGGTTTGGAAAGCACTGCAATCACACAAACAGTAATATGAAAGTGACGTACAGTATTGCAACAGCATGGTTAGAATGTGGATGTGAACTATAACTAAAATATCTTAAACTTCATTAACTTCTCTATTTGTCTTTCACATCCTACAGACGCTTTACATGGCCTCGTTCTTCTACACGCTGCGCTATGTTTGGGTGCTCTACACTGGACTAAAGGGCAAATACAAGAGACTCAACGGTTTCCCGGCTGAGGTATTCAACTCATATAATTATGAACACATTATTATGGTAATAAAGCAGCATAAGATGCTGACTAGCTTGTTTATTTCAGAATCAAGCAAACACAAGATGCTGCAAATGTCTTGGCCCTGTACTGTCATGGTAAGAACATTAATCTCTCAAACTGATATTAAATGTAAATATGATAAACATAAATTTGTGTAAAGAGAGTACTGATAGGTCATTTTACTTCACATGTACTTCATCTGGGGCAAAAGGCCTTTATTGGGACTCTAGTATAGACAAACATGGAAACATTTACCAACAAATAAAATAACCACAGCAGTTTCACTTCTTATTAATTCTTTGAATTTCATGACTGTTTAACTAAATATTTTTATTGAAACTTTTTTATTCAAATTAGTTCAGCATTAGAATTTTGATCACTGAGCACTTCTCCTTTACTAAAATAATCCATCCACCTCACAGGTGTGGAATATCAAGATGCTGATTAGACAGCATGATTATTGCACAGGTGTCTTAGGTTGGCCACAGTAAAAGGCCACTCTAAAATGTGCAGTTTTATCAAACAGCACAAGCCCATGTCACAAGTTTTGAGAAATTGGCATGCTGATTGCAGGAATGTCCACCAGAGGTGTTGCCCATGAATTGAATGGTAATTTCTCTACCATAAGCAGTCTCCAAAGGCATTTCAGAGAATTTAACAGTACCAGTATCCAACTGGCCTCACAACCACAGACCATGTGTAACCACACCAGCCCAGGACCTCCACATCCAGCATCTTCACCTCCAAGATCATCTGAGACCAGCCACCCAGACAGCTGCTGCAACAATCGGTTTGAAAACAAAAGAATTTCTGCACAATCTGTCAGAAACCATCATGACTTTACAACAGGAAGAATTACCGACAACTTTGTCTCACTGTCAAAACCGCACAAGAAGTGACATGGAAACAACACGAGGTCACGTGTGCAAGACTGGAGTTTTCACGTGAGACTGGGATTGTTATTAAAAATAATAGCAAGCAAAAGAAGCATACATACATCTTCCGCTTATCCGGGGGCGGGTCGAGGGGGAAGCAGTCTAAGCAGGGACACCCAAACTTCCCTCTCCACAGACACTTCCTCCAGCACTTCCGGGGGAATACCGAGGTGTTCCCAGGCCAGTCGAGAGACATAGTTCCTCCAGCGTGTCCTAGATCTTCCCCGGGGCCTCCTCCCAGTGGGACATGCCCGAAACAGACCGGTACATCGACTGCATTACTGCAGAAGCTGCCCCGATCCGTCTGTCGATCTCTCGCTCCATCCTTCCCTCACTCGTAAACAAGACCCCAAGATACTTAAACCCCTCCACCTGAGGCAGGAACTCCCCACCAACCTGAAGTGGGCAAGCCACCCTTTTCCTGCTGAGAACCATGGCCTCGGATTTGGAGGTGCTGATTCTCATCCCAGCCCATTCGCACTCAGCTGCAAACCGCCCCAGTACCCAATGTAGGTCCTGATTTGAAGAAGCCAACAGGACAACATCTTCTGCAAAAAGAAGAGATGAGATCATGTGGTCCCCAAACCCCTCCAGCTTCTGACTGTGCCTAGAAATCCTGTCCATAAAAGTATTGAACAGGGCCGGTGATACAGGGCAGCCCTGGGATGCACCGGGAAAAAGTTTGACTTACTTGACTTACTGCTGGCAATGTGTACCAAGGTCCTGCTCTGGTCATACAGGGACTGAACAGCCCTTAGCAAAGGGCCCCGGACCACATATTCCCAGAGAACCCTCCACAGGATACTGCAAGGGACACGGTCAAATTCCTTCTTCAAGTCCACAAAACACATGTGAACTGGTTGAGCAAACTCCCATGAATCCTCCAGCACCCTAAAGAGGGTATAGAGCTGGTCCAGTGTTCCACAACCAGGATGAAAGCTGCATTGTTCCTCCTGGATCAGAGGTTCGACTATCGGCCGATTTCTTCTCTCCAGTACCCTGGCATAGACTTTCCCGGGGAGGCTGAGGAGTGTGATCCCCCTATAGTTAGAACACACCCTCCGATCCCCCTTCTTAAAAAAAGAGACCACCACCCCGGTCTGCCAGTCCAGAGACACTGTCCCCAACCTCCATGCGACGCCTTAGAGGCATGTCAACCAAGACAGCCCCATGGCATCCAGAGACTTAAGGTACTCAGGGCGGATCTCATCCACCCCCGGTGCCTTGCCACCAAGGAGTTTTTTAACTACCTCGGCGACTTCAGCCCGGGTAATGGTCGAGTCCACCCCTGGGCCCCCACTCTCTGCTTCCTCAGTGGAAGACACTTCGGTGTGATCGAGGAGATCCTCAAAGTATTCTATCCACCACCCGACAATATCCCCAGTGGAAGTCAGCAGATTCCCACCCTCACTGTATACGGTGTTGGCAGGGCACTGCTTCCCCCTTCTGAGGTGCCGGACAGTTTGCCAGAACCTCTTCGAGGCAGACCGGATGTGCCGTACCAGGCGACGTCACAGTTGAATGATTGCATTTCCTTCCATAAAAGTTTTTTTGGACTGCTCTTTGTCTGGCCTATCACCTAGGACCTTTTTGCCATGGGACATATAGCCCCAGACAACATAGCTTCTAGGATCATTCAAGCACTCAAACCCCTCCACCACGGTAAGGTGGCGATCCAAGGAGGATCAAGAAGCTTGTCATACAAATTGCATGTTTGCTCATTTGAAACTAAAAGAGGATTATGGAGGAGGATATTTGAATGAATGAATGAATGAATGAATGAATGACTCATTTATATAGCGCTTTACTGTGTATGGCCATACACAATCATGTGGGGGGGTCTCTCCTCAACCACCACCAGTGTGCAGCATCCACCTGGATGATGCGACGGCTGTCACAGGACAACGGTGCCAGTGCGCTCACCACACACCGGCTACAGGTGGAGAGGAGAGAGAAATACAGCCAATCAATGGATAGGGATTATTGCAAGTGGGAATTTGTCCAGGACACCGGGGTTACACCCCTACTCTTTACGATGAGTGTCATGGGATTTTTAATAACCACAGAGAGTCGGTTTTAACGTCTCATCCGAAAGACGGTACTCTATTTGACAGTATAGTTTCCCCGTCACTATACTGGGGCATTAGGAGCAACACAGACCACAAGGTGAGCACCCCCTGCTGGCCTCTAACACCTCTACCAATAGCAACCTAGTTTTCCCAGGAGGTCTCCCATCCAGGTACTGACCAGGCTCAACCCTGCTTAGCTACAGTGGGCAATCAGGCTTGGGCTGCAGGGTGATATGGCTTGTATTTACCTTTTATACTTTCATAACTCCTCCCCCAACTTCCCGCAGCCCAGGATGTGTCTCTCTCATTGGCTGTAGGTAATCGCTGATGTTATTTTCAGTCAGAACATATTTCACAAGGCATGATTTTGATTCGCCGACAGGTCCAGATAGCATGCCAAATATCTCACAGGTGTTGGCGACATGTCAGCGATTCTTTCAGATCGCGTCTTTGATAGTTCACACTCTGTGATTGTCACTCGCGTGCACAAGCACTGATTTGCCTGTGATTGCCAGTCTGAACTCAGCATTAGGCAAACCTTTGCAGTAATCAGTACAACATCAACAGATCAACATCTTGATATGCCACACATGTGAGGTGGATGGACTATCTCGGCAAAGGAGAAGTGCTCACTAACTCAGATTAAGGCAGATTTGTGAACAATATTTGAGAGAAATAGGCCTTTTGTGTACGTAGAAAAAGTCTTAGATCTTTGAGCTCATGAAAAATGGGGTAAAAATGAAAGTACAAATACAAATAGAAAACACAAAAAAATGACATATTCCATATATTAACATAAGCTATAACAATGTAGCAAAGATTTGTTATGGTTTAGCATATGAATATTTGCTTGTAGTTTACTAAATTATTTAGATTCAATGCATCCAAAATAATTAAGTAGTACATATGCGTTGTTATTTACAATTAATAAACCTATTTTGCCTGCTATTTAGGGCAAATACCTTGCAAAATAGTTGAGCAGAAATTAAGAACATAAAGCTTATCTGTCCTGATCTCTCCATACAGTCTTTTGCCTTTGATGCTCACAGCACCCGTCTTTGTAACAGGAAATGTGTTTCAGTGTTATACAAACTTCACCCAGCCCTACAGGTCAGTCAAAATATATTCACACATGCGCATTAAAAATGATTAACAAACTGTCATAACTTCATCAAAGCATCCTATTAAAATAAGCCTATTAAACACGTTTGACATTGAATTCATTAGCTGCATCTAACCATGGTTTAGTGGTTTGAATGCATTCCAGACAGTTGTTGATGTTAATTAAGATGTGTCTGTGTTCCAGATGTTTGCTGATGCATACAGGGGCTGTGTATCTCACCTCATCTGTAAATACAGAAATGACAGCATGTAGTATCATTCAAGACTACTGCATGACCATTTTCCTTACTACCTTCTTTGTTACCTTCATTGGCATTACGGTGAGCCGTCTTCAACATTGAACATGTCTTGATCTCTTTTTTTAAATATCTCAGAAATGTCTTAATATGACTTAGTATGACTTAAAGGGTTAGTTCACCCAAAAATGAAAATTTCGTCATTAATTACTCACCCTCATGTCGTTTTAAACTCTTAAGACCTTTGTTCATCTTCGGAACACAAATTAAGATATTTTTAAGATATCAGAGAGCCATCTGACCCTCCATACACAGCAATACGTTAACGTCAAATACGTTAAAGTTTGCGTATGAAGCAGTACAAAT
This sequence comes from Enteromius viviparus, assembly GCA_032353835.1. Taxonomy (NCBI): domain Eukaryota; kingdom Metazoa; phylum Chordata; class Actinopteri; order Cypriniformes; family Cyprinidae; genus Enteromius; species Enteromius viviparus. The sequence goes on along the minus strand of JAUCNO010001334.1, from coordinate 1,092,474 downwards.
GTTTTCAACACTGATTATAACCTGAAATCAGCATATCAGCTGAAAACCAGAGGTGAAGCAAGGATCTAAGTACAGCAGTACATTTCTACATTCACATAGAAAACATTTTAAATGGAAACTCACAAAATTACTGTTTTAACTGTGTTTTTGAATAATTAAGTGCAGCATTGGTGAGAAATTAAAAATCTAAATTCCTACAGACCCCAGATTTTAAATGGGAGTGTAAGTGAATGCAAGGCTAAATATATATGATTCTCTGGTCTGTGTGACTAGTCTAGATAATCTAATTGTGTTTCTTCTTTTATTTTTAGACTCTCATGTGTAGAGCTCGCTCTCTGTACAAGCGTGTCATCACATCTCAAGGTTTCTTTGGTGACAATCATTGGGAAACCCTGCGTCTCTTGGAACGCCGTATGCTGCTTTATCCCTCAGCCTTCTTCTTCTGCTGGGGACCAGGTGAGCACACATCTGTACACTATTTTACCATTTACAAGTTTATATATAACTCTACTGAGACTAAGAGCCATTTCTTTTTTTTTTAAGAAGTTTCCCTTTATGATAACAATTTACTTAAAGCCTTTATGTCTAATGCGTTATAAAAGTTTGAATACAATAATTATGCCTTGTAATGAACCTTATAATGCATTATATGAACTTATGAATAGTTTTAACCTCAATTAGGATATATAGTTATACATATTTATTCATACAGAAAGGCGTTAACACAAATGACAAATAAACTTAAAAAAATTATCATGCATTTTAACTTTAGTTATAATTATTTTTTAAATAGTATTTAGGTAAAGTGTTGCCAAATTTATTATTTTAATTTATTAACAATCCCTGCACATGCATAACACTCAAACAATATTTAGGCCTGATTTACTCATTTATGCTTTTGAATTGTATATAAGATTTCCATACATTTGGATAATAGAGTGTTAACTTATATGTAACTATAAGTATTATAAAAATGGTCATTATAAATTATTAAACCAATGTGATGCAAAACTAATGTGATGCATATTTGTCAGAAATACATATTTCATACAGCTAAGAATAATTTATTATTATTAACGAGTGTGATTTAGTAGTCAAATCTATATATTAATTTATACATATATACAGTATATATATATATATATATATATATATATTTTAATCTCATACATTCTAATTAATTAATTATTGCACAACAAGCCATATTATACCTATATTCATACTTTATTACTGAATACATTTGTTTTCACAACAAAGGGCTTAGCAATTTTAATAAATGAATCCTAAAAAATATGATTATTTAAATAAAATATAAAAAAATAAATAAAATAAATGATATAACAAACAATCTTGCCAGGAAATTTTAAGTACAGAAATCATGTTTATTTATGCATGATGAACAAATATTATGAACCTCATTAATTTACTTTATGTTTATGTTAGAACTGTGTGAATCAAATAGATGGAAACTCCACAGCTGAACGCTCCATTTTCACTGCTTTATGTTTTATGCTCTCTTTATTTCAGCAATATTTCTGGCCACTATGATGTTGGTGAAACCGGACATAATAGAGGGAAAGATGGGAGTCATCCTCTACATCCTACAGGTTCGCCAAAACACATAATACGCCTAGTAAAACAATGGCTTTACACAAACTATGGTGCAAATGTAAAACGTTCCTGTTCTTTTTCCTCAACAGGCCTTCACCTCTGCTTCTCAGGGTCTGTTGAACTGCCTGGTTTATGGCTGGACACAGCAGCACTTTCGCTCTCTCAGCAGCAGCAACAACACCGTACGGGACGCCAACACCCAGACGCCCCTGCTGCGCTCCCAGAAACGAAACTACGCTGCTTTAAAATCTGCTGCATCACTCACCAATTTTGTCTGACAGAGGCACGCAAGAATCTCTGTAACTCACTGAGAAAACGCTTTAAACCAAAGCGACTGAGGGATCGAACCCATGACTTGGATGTTGCGAGTGTCGTGCTCTACACATCAAGCTACCGGAGCCAATACAGCACACACTGCAGTGTCAGAAAAACTGAAGACAGAAACGATCTGTAATCTGTCTTGTGTGACAGCATGTTTGGTCTTGATGAAAAGCAAAAGAAGCCGTTTGTTTTGCTGTGGTACCAACACCATGTGGCAGAAAAGGAAGCTCTACTGAAGGGAGCCGAACGTTTGTTCTTCTATTTTGGTTTTGTTTTGAGATTTCAGATGCTGCACCTGCTGCTAGTTTAGCGGAGAAACCCACTTCTTCACCTACAGTAGCCTCTATAATACTTGCTTTTGCAATGACATGATCGAGACTTTCAGATCAAAACACACTGCTAAACTGTCAAAAAGGGAAAGACCGAAGGGAGATTACGGCCAAAGGGAAATAGCTATGAAACAGGATCTGAGAAGACAATGATGCTTTCCATCCACAAGAAATGCGCTAAATCCACCCACACACAGCCGGGTATAAATTACTGCTAAAAAATAATTTCCTCTTAATAAACAATAAAGCTGTGAGCAGACTTCTCGGTGAATATTATAGTTGAAGAATACAGATGATGAGAAATATGTGGCAGGAAAAGTACCTTGTCAAGCTAGTAGAAATAATTTGGTAAGGGAAATATTTGAATGAACTCCTACACAAAATTAATATTGTGTTATCAGTTACTCACACTCACGTCCTTCCAAACCCATGAAACTCGATTGATTTCTGTCCTGCCATCATCAGATTAATCCAGTAATCTGAGCTTTTACCAGAACAAACCTCATATGAAATCATTTTATGATGTCTTTATAAATTTGAGTCAGCAAGTTTTGGTTGTGTGACCTTTCAGTGGAAGGACAAATATCTCTTGGGTTTCATTAAAAAATATATTAATTTGCAAAGACGAACAGTCTTGTGGGTTTGGAGTGACATGAGGGTGAGTTACTAATGACAGATATTTGGGCAAACCTTTTAAAATATATGTGGGAATTTCTGTAATTGGTCAAATTTTCTAGTTATGCTTAGTAAATTATGTTTTTTACTGGAGTGCAATCCCTGTTACATTTTAAAACACCTCGTTCTGTAATTACAAACAGCTGGATAAGTCAAACTGTAAATTACCTGTTGCACCGTTTTCCCCTTTTACTTTGGCTTATATTTGTCCCATGACAGAATCACTTTAAGTGTTACTTTAAAATCCAAGCATTTTATTGCATTTCATGCGTGTATGTACATAGTTTTTACACATTAAAGTTGAAAATGTATGACATTTTTTAATTAAAACTTTGATATTTCGGGGGGGTTCATTTTAGATTGACTGATGTTCAGCTTTTACCAGATTTTCTTTTTTTTTTGGAAACAGTATGAAAAATGTGATACATTGAGACTAAAGAAAGTTTATGATTGCAAACTGATTATAACTGACCCTTGCAGAAATCAGAAAGGGAAACTTGTACAAATCTATTTCTATTTCGATTGTCTGCAAAATACTGCCACCTGCTGAAACAATACAACATGAACCTATTATATAAGGCTCTCTCAAAAAAAATTCAATAGCTATATAATTTTTATGCAGAATCAAATCTGAAAAAATTTATAATGCATGAATGAATAAATAATTGATTGTAGAGGAAATAATTATAAATACAGAAATATAAAAACAGATTTTTAAAAAAAATAAATATGTGTGGGAATAAAGTAGTATAAAATAAAACAGTAAATAATATAAAACAAATAAAAATGTTTATATACAAGTGAAGAGGTTAGCTTCTGCATATTTATAAAGCACTTTACAGAAATTAAAAACAAAAAGGGGAGAAACCTGAGTGTAGGGCTAAACCTAAACATAAAAAAATGTAAACCAAGGTCTAAGTAAAACAATACAATAATTTTAAAAAAATTATCAAGGTCCTATATAATGAACAAATGTTCAAAGGATCCTTCAGAGAGAGAGAAAATATTTACCGTGAAGACATTTTTGGGGGTTTCAGAAGATAACTAAAACTTTCAATTTGTTATCAGATTATCAAAGTAAATGAAACTTGAAAAGTAAAAACTGACTCGGTTGCTCGGTTTTTTATTCAGAAGCTCATGAATATTCAATAAAGCGAGTGAATCGCTGCAACGTCACAAACACATAATCCAATCAAACAGCCGAGAGCAGACACTCCGAAAACCGTGACCCAATGAAAACAAGCAGGGAACTTGCACATTAGGTGTAATCATGTGTAAAGAGAATAATAGTGTCAGTCCAAACCATTTAGAGAAAAGTAGGCCAAGTGGAGGAGTTTTAGTAAGATTCACATCCCTCGACATATTAAAAATATGGAGAAGAAACAAACCATCAATTTCGGAGCGGGACCAGCTAAACTTCCACAGTCGGTAAGTGCATCCCCAGATAATGGTAACGTTAACAATATTACACAGTAAAGGTTGATTAACGTATATATTTTGACAAAACATTATTAGTTTCTGCATTATAGCATTAAGAGTAACGTTCGTGTAAATAATGCTGAGCTATCATAGATCAGTGCTAAATGATGTAACGAGATTGATCTATCTATCAGTCCCTTAACTCCAAACCACCGCCAAATGTGCAAGCAAAAGAGTTTTACGACGCTGTGATGTGCAAAATCGTAGTTTGTGATTTGGCATGCAGGTTTTGGATGCACTGTAAGCATTAAAACAACACTCTTGCGTTTTGCCTGTGTGCATGCGCCAAAGTTGCATCAGCTTTTGCTTGTTGACTGAAGAGTGGAAGTCTTTGGACGCATACATTAGCAAACATGTTAACATTTAAAATAGTTACACTTCAACAAAACAAAAATATGATCCGTCCGCATTTAAATGCCACAGAAAGACGTGTAAGTTAAACATGTTTTTGATTTGTTATATAAAAATGTGACCGATCAGGTTCTGTGCGCATCCCATTTAAACCTAAGTCGCTAACTCTGTGTTGTTGGTTTAACAGAAACTCAGGTTTCAGCTTCGTCTCTTCAGTACTACCTAAATCACGAAGATGCTGAAAGCTTACCGATTGCGATTTGGAGAAATGTAGCATTACACGACTTGCTCATCAATGGATCCTCTGCAGTGAATGGGTGCCGTCAGAATGAAAGCGGAAACATCTAATAAATACATCACAATGATCCACAAATAATGTCTTGTGAACTGAAAAGTTGTGTTTTTAACTTTAAAAACACAACTTCTGGTCAAAATATGAGTTCATAACCCTTTCTACAGTGAAAAAGTCCATCCCCCTTTCCAGCATCATATTTGTTTGGAACTCTTTTGCTTTGATCTGTGGATATTTCTCTCATAATTCACTCATTTGAACAGATTAAAGAATAACTAGTTTCTGGCACACATGCAGCTTTTCACTTTACAAGACATTAACCTGTGGACTGGATATTACTTATGTATTATTTGGATGTTTATGTTATCTAATTGGACTTTTATTTTGATGGCACTGATGATCCATTAATAAGCAAGTGATGGAATGCTATATTTCTCCAAATCTGTTCTCTGAATCACAATTCCCTAAGTGATCAATTCCTTTAAAAGTCAGTTCTAAAAACCTTATGTTTATGGTAGTAAAGACAAAGCAAACCTATATATATATATATATATATATAAAATATTGTACTTTTTTTCTATTTCTAGGTTTTGCTCCAAGCACAGAAGGAGCTTCTGGATTGCAGTGGCACTGGGATAAGCATTCTTGGTAAGGATCTGCATTTTTTTTATATTTTCATTTGTGTAATCCAATGTTTCTGAGCTGTTAATTTCTATATGCATCCAGAAATGAGCCACAGATCGTCTGATTTCTCCAAGATTATAAACACCACTGAAAATCTTCTCCGTGAACTTCTGTGAGTGTTTACATCTGCCCTCAACTAGAAATTGAAGATGTCTTCTTTTGAAATCCATAGCAAATGTATACTTTGCATTCGCTCTGAACAGGAATGTCCCAGAAAATTATAAGATACTGTTCCTGCAAGGCGGAGGCTCGGGACAGTTCAGCGGGGTTCCTCTGAATCTTATTGGTCTGAAGGAGGACAGGTGTGCTGATTATCTGGTCACAGGGACATGGTCTGCAAAGGCAGCCAAGGAAGCAGAGAAGTATGGAAAAGTGAATGTGATTCATCCAAAACTGGATAGCTACACCAGTAAGTAATTAAGAGTACAGCTATATTTTCATTGCTGAGAGATGATTTGTATATATAAAAAAAAAACAACACTTTTTGTACAGCCTTGTGAAATATTCTAATGAAGTACTACAACTGTATATTTAACACAAATGCATGTATTTGTCAGAAGGGGCTTGGATCGTCACATGACCTGCATTGATGAAGCAAACTTTATTTTCACAGAAATACCAGACAGTAGCACTTGGTCACTGAATCCTTCAGCATCTTATGTGTACTACTGCTGCAATGAGACGGTGCACGGCGTTGAGTTTAACTTCATCCCGGACACTAAAGGAGTGGTTCTCGTCAGTGATATGTCATCCAACTTCCTCTCCAGACCGGTAGATGTGACAAAGGTTGGTGATACTTCATGTTCATCATCTTCATGACAAAAGTAACACTATAGTTCATTAAACGTACTACTTAAGTATAGTAAATATTGTAGTAGCTGTAGTTTTTCACAGATATCACAATTATTTTTAATCTACACTACTGTTCAAAAATTTGGGACCAGTAAGATATTGAATGGTTTTTCAAGATGTTTCTTCTGCTCATCAAGGCTGCATTCATTAGATTAAAAATATTTTACTTATTTCAATAACATAATAAAATGTAATTTATTCCTGTGATACAAAGCATCATTACTCCAGTCTTTCAGAAATCAATCTAACATGCTGATGTTTTATTATCAGTGTTGGAAACAGTTGAGCTGCTTAATAGTTTTTTTAGGATTCTTTGATCATTGAAATATTAAAAAGAGAAGCATTTATTTACAATGGATAATAATGTTCAAAACTACCGGTACAGTAGTTTACTGTTTCACTACTGTTCAGAAGTTTGGGATCAGTACATTTTTATTCTTTCTTTTTTGAATGAAATGGATATTTTTATTAACCAGAGACCGGAGAAGAAAAAAAAATATCACAGGTTCTAGAAAATATATTTGTCTGCACAACTGTTTCCAACATTGACAATTCTATAATAAATCAGCATAGTAGAATGATTTCTGAAAGGTCTGAAAGTGGCACTGAAGATTGGAGGAATGATGCTTTGTATCACAGGAATAAATTAGAATTTAAAATATACTCACACAGAAAATGGTTATTTTAAATTGAAATAATATTTCACAATATTCCAGTTTTTTTCTGGATTTTTAATTTAATAAATGCTGCCTTGGTGAGCAGAAGAACCATCTTTAAAAACCATTAAATATCTTACTGACCCCAAACTTTTGAACGGTAGAGTAAGTGGTTATTAATGCTGTGAGTCTGATTGTTTCTACAGTTTGGCCTGATATTTGCCGGCGCACAGAAAAATGTCGGGTGTGCTGGTGTGACCGTTGTCATTGTCAGAGAGGATTTGATAGGCAAGGCTTTGAAAGAATGCCCTATCATACTGGACTATCAGGTGCAGGCTGGCAACAACTCGCTCTATAACACTCCTCCGTGCTTCAGGTATGTTTTTTCTTACTGTGCATTTGTAGTTTTCATAAATGACTAACATTATTGTCGGCTTGCCAACTCAAAGTGTCTGTAATCAAGAAAAACATTAGCTTCAAAAGCTCACCAGTCAAAAATTGCCTCACTTTATAGCTTCAGTGCACAGCCAGCATAGGCTGCTCTGCAGGTTCAAGAATCAGTCCTCCATAAATGCACTGAACACAACTGAATATTTGGGTAGAACTATTCTGGGACATGCAACTTAACCACTGATTTTTAGTTGTGTCCTTTTTTGGAAGCACAAACAGTTTCACTTTCACAACAAAACACAGCATCTCCAGAACATGGCGCCAGCAACAACACTTACAGCGAGAAGAATAGCTCTACCTTCTTTCTTTGCATAAACACTTTGGGTGTTATGAAAATAAACCCACACCGTAGCATATATAAGTGGGGGCTTGTTTAAATAAGCCATTTTAGAAAGGGGGTGTGGACAATTCATAACTTTTATAAAGAATATCTTTTTTTTTTTTTTGAGTCTTTGCAATTTTACGCATCTTATGTATGCACCGATAAGAGCAGCTTGTAACACTCCAAAGAGAAAGGAAAACTGAAAAAATCACCTCACATGAACCCTTTAACTATTTTGTAACTAAGACATGCTTGTACTTGCTTGACTTTCTTGTAGTATTTACATTATGGGATTGGTTCTGGAGTGGATCAAGAAAAAAGGAGGGGCAGATGCCATGGAACGACTAAACAAACAGAAATCTGACATCATCTATGACATCATCAACCACTCCAATGGATTTTACTCGTCAGTGATTCCATTCATTAAATAAAAATTATAATTTATTTTTTGATATAATACAATTAAAATTGGAGAAAAAACTGTAGCCCTTGCAAATATTTACCATGCTTTTGTAGTAAAAGTGTAGGAACCATTGGCATATTGATGACCATTTGTATAACTACAGTTTTATTATAAATACCATGGTTACTCTGAGGGACTGTCTCTTTAGAAAGTATTTTCTTTATTAATATTTTTTCACCTTACATTCATATAATATATGTTAATGTTGTATTTCTAAGCAAAGCCCTACTTTAAAACAGTAATCAAGAATCCAAATGCAAATATTTGCCCCATTATAATATCTCTTCAGATGACTGCTTCAAAATAACTCCCCTTATCATGTACAACATGGACTCTTTCAGATGCCCGGTTGACGTGGCGTGTCGCAGCCGTATGAACGTTCCATTCCGCATTGGAAAGAAGGAAGGGGATGAAAGTCTTGAAAAGGCCTTTCTTGATGGTGCTTCTAAACTTGGCATGATCTCACTTAAAGGACACAGGTGTGTGAAAATTAGGGAAATGTATGACGTCTGTCTTTTGTAATTAGTGTTAATTCATTGTCAATCCAGTTTGCATAGCTTGACAGAAAACATTTTTATTCGCTTTAATGGGAGAGTAGTGTTGTACACACTGTTTATGGGTAGTTGATGTGTCAATGTGTCCTATGCTGGGACAGAAAAATGAAAAAGCTCTAACATTTAAGATTAACCTCTCTGCTGCTGTTTGGAACTCTGACTAAAAATCCATTTTATTTGTATGTTATTGTTTTTTTTTTAATTTTTTTTTTATTTTTGCTTCCACACTAAAGGACACAGTCCAATTTTTATTTGTCAACTACCCTTATGTTTAATTTGGGCATAACATAATATTGGCAAATTGCTTGAGCAAAATTGGTGCTGGTCTGTCTGGGATATAGCAGTTAAATTTATACACATTATACAGTGATTAGATTCTGTTTACTGCTATATGATTTTTTTTTCCCCCACTATGCATTTTCAGGTCTGTGGGTGGCATCCGGGCTTCCCTGTACAATGCAGTGACCGTTGAAGACGTGAAGGCTCTTGGCGCCTACATGGAAGAATTCCTGAAGAGCCACTAATATCCTAGAGGCCGTTTTTGCAAGTAGTAGTTTGTACTTGCATTGAAAAGTGGTATCTGTACCTTTAAACTGCAGTGAGGCTAACGGATTTGCAGCATTTATTGTAACAAGTCGTAGCAGATGAATGCACTGTAACAAAACACTAATTCTCTTGCCTTTCAATAGCAGTTAGTTGTCATTGTTGCATAACATTTTTTTAACTAATCCTTTTATTCAAATTGTAGTGTGCCTTAATAACTGTAAAACTGTATTTGAATTGTTTTCCAAAACATTCCGTGTTTTACTAATATAAATGTGTGTTATTAGTAGCTAAATGGACCGAATACTGTGATACAAGCAAGAAAATAAAACACTATTAAAATCACTGTAGTGTTTATTCCTGACTAGAGATGTTATTTAAAAGGTAAACCAAACATGCATTGTGGATATTGATACAATTATGTGAACACATGGTAATATAAATTGTTGTACTAATTTTTTGAGTACAGAATTTTTTTCCCATTTAGCAATAATTAATCCATACATTAACAGTTTCTGCCCAAGGTTGCCTATTTAAAAAAAAACAATTATAATTTTTTTAGTTTAATTATTTTTATCAGAACTTATGTTCAACGAAGATGTATGTTAAGAAGTTTTGATTTACCCAGAAGTCATTTTTATTATTTATTTATTCTTTTGTAAAGGATGGGCACTGCTAGGGGCTTTTATGAAATTGTGTGTAATGCATAACACTTAATATAATACTTATTTTAGATATTGGTGGATTTTTAGTTTACTTTGTTATTGGTTCAGTTTAGTTATTTAGATCTGTCAAACCTGGTTGGTTACTGAAGTATGCTGCATTTTTCAGAGAAAGAAAAATCCTGTCAGATGGTATAATGTGAAGGTATGTGTGTTTAAGATTTGTGACAACAGTATCTTGTATCATGAAATGGAAATAATACTGTGGTATTTTCAAAGTACCTTGCATGCACGTAGGGGAACAGCTCGTTTACAAATAACCCAGGTCGTAATTTAAAATGTATTCTGTAAATAAATTTACAGAAGCACTGGAAATAGGCGCTGTCGTTTTAAATCACTAAAAGCAGCTTTTATTTTGAAGTCACGTAGGACCCGGAAGTGGAAGATAAAAACAAATGCATGTCGTATGAGACGGCGATTTCAATAACAAATGTCAAGCTTGTCAGTTAAAAAGTAAAGAATTTAAAATTTTCTGTATTTATGCGTAATTAAATGCAACACGGGTAATTTTATTCTCTTAATCACTTCAGACAGATGAACATCGGCTGATTTGGCAGAAGTGTAGCCGGCGGAAGTGAGTTTGGGTCAGTATCAGACTTGTTAATGTTGTGGCACCTGCAAGTCACAGTTATCAGGAAAATTTCACGGGATGCCACGCACAGATTTATAAAGCACGACTGATTTTATCCTAGGTGAGTTCAGCGTGGTCACTTTATTCAGGCTGTTGCGTTGTTGTTCGTGTAACGTTAGTTTGACTCGTGCATGACACTCCTTCCGAGCTGCTCTTTGTCCTCGAGGGAAAGCAGTTACACAGCAACTCTGCTCGTCTTTACTTAAGCGTTATTGTTTTGACACCATGCATCTATAAATGCTGTACGATATGTTTCGCTTTCTTTGATCCATAAAAATGATTCGCACAAATGGGAATTTCATGGGAGATCAAAGTCATGTTACTAAAATTTGCGTGATCAGACCGGAGATAAGACAACATTCATAAAGAACGTGTATGAATTACTGAATAATATCAATTATCATTACGCAGCTCTGCATCTTAAAAATATACTGAAATCTCCAGTGTTATCAGATGTTGAAAAATATTGCATTATGCATATAAATATAAATAGTTTTTAAAATAACAAAAACCGTCAAACGTTTTTTTTGTTTTTTTTTGACAACAGTAATTATTCAAAATGTATCGTTTACCATAAGATGAGCAAAAGAGTAGAACAATTTATTAAAACACTTAATTAACTGTCATAGACCCTTACAATAATACGTTCATTAAAAATAATATTTCCTCATCAAAATCTGTATGGTCTGTTTTGATGTAATAAAGCACCCACAGATGTAACTTGATGTAAGATGTAACTGTAAAAAATGTCTTGATCATGTTTGCATTTTTTATCACTGGCCATAATTCATACCTTAATGAGGATTAGTTATAAAATGTCTAAAGAGTGTTTTATATATATATACATGTAAAAATCGTTTGAGAATGGAACAAACATTTGTAATTTCTCTCAGAGGAGGACAGGAAACATGTCTTTTGTGGCAGTTATTCTGCTGATTATAGGATAATACAAGAGGTCTTTACATTACAAATGGTTATAGAAAGCAAAATTGCTACAGACTGCATCATATTTTATGAGAAAGTGCCATGGGCTTTTTAAATTTCAAATTCCGTTTTTATTCTTCCTCATATTGATCTTGGTTCCCACCCATTAATCCAGATCAACAATGGCTGATAAGGGAAACAGAAGGTTTTCTCCACGATACAGAAGACAGAAGGAAGCAGATGAAGCTGAGAGCTGGAGGAGCCCATTGGGACGGGACAATGTAAACCAAGAACAAAGTTACAGTCCGAAAGCCAGGCGGGGTCAGGGCCGAACCTTTGAAAGCGATGGTAACAGAAGAGCCAAAGCCTCGCTGTCCTGCAGCTCTCCTGAGGGCCGAGTGTTCGGACAGAGTCCTCACAAGGACCGAATCCTGAAGGGTTCACCTGCTGACCGGAGGAACTGGAGAGAGCGACAGCGAGATGGACAGAAACATGACAGACTTGGTAAAAATGCGTTATAACCTGTCATGTAATAAAGCAGCGAGATTAAAAATGTAGCTAATATCTGTCTGTATCGTTTCTGTCTATCAGACAGCATGCAGAGCTGGAGGGAGAAGAGCAGGATTGTTTCGATTGAAAGCTGCCTCACTAGACGGGACGTTTTACAGCTGTGCTTGGAAGCAGAAGCAGATTGTGACCCTAAAGAGGTTTGGATACTTGGAATAGTGGCGTAGTAAAAGATGTAGATGAGTTTCTGACGGATCCAATTAATTGCAAAGAAGAAATTGTTGAATTTCTGTAAATCAGTACTGATCTTGAGTACATTTTAATATTTTAATGCAAACTATTGCTTTAAGCAGTTTGAATAATATTAGGGGGAAAATTTTATTATTTGAAAAAGATGTACTCCTTGGTTCTGAGGAAATACCATATTAATGTACCATAGCCTGCACAGGGTACTCTAAAGAGTGCTATGGGAATACGGTGCTACATATTTTTGCAGTTATTATTGCTGTATATTTGTTACTGTGGCGTGTCATACAGCAGCTAAATACACTACATGCAAAAAAATTTGATACATTTTTAATAGAAGTCCTGCTCACCAAGGCTGCATTTCTTTGTTAAAAAGTACAGAAAAACTCTAATATTATGAAATATTATTACAATTAAGTATGTTTGCATATATTGTAAAATGTAATTTATTTCTGTTATCAAAGCTGATTTGACTTCAGTGTCACATGATCCTTCAGAAATCATTTCAATTTTTCCACATACATTTGTTTTCAGTTTTTTTGGGGTGAATAGAAAGTTAAAAAAAAACAAAAATTTGAAACAAAAATGTTTTGTAAAATGTTTAGTTTTTTTAACATTGTAAATGATATTGATGTTAATGTAGAATAAATGTCTTGCATCCTTTCACCGAAATGTCTTTCTAGCCCAAACGGTTTGAGCAGTAGTGTACAGTACATTAAACAATAATAATCTGATTTAGGTTCTTTTTTTGCATTTTTATTAGTCAAGCGTCAATCTGAAGTTCAAATGTGAGAAATGTAAGGTGTACTGTGAAGATATGTCACCGGCGCTCATTCACATCAGAGAAAGAGCCCACAGGAAGAAAGCCAAGGTAAGGAATCGCATATTACCAAATTATGATTAACGACTCAAGCATCTGTGGTCAGCATTTAAAGTTGAGACGTGTCCCCTCTTCACAGGAACTGCAGAAGCTGACGATGCTGTTGAACATCCCTCCACCTGGAAAACCTCAGTGTCATTCCATCAGCTCGGCTCTGGAAAGTGTGGTCACTGAATTTGGTTTAAACGATCAGGATTTGAAACAAAGGCAAAACGTCCTTGAAAACGTTGAGAAAGTCCTTCATTCGGTCCTTCCAGGTGTGTAACAGAACAGCGCACCAAATCCTACATTCAAGGCTTTTTCGATACCTCTGTGTTCACGTTTCTCCTGCAGATTGTCAGTTCAGATTATACGGATCTTCCTGCACCAAGTTTGGCTTCAAAGACTCGGATGTAAACATTGATGTGAAGTTTCCATCCCATGTGAGTAGAAAGTGCTTATCACAAATATTCTCAAAGCTTTTTTGTAATGCATGCATAGGCCATTTTGGCCTATGAGTTTAATACAAGTTAATGCTTTTATATTAGCTTAACTGGCGTAAAACTAGCAAAGCTTAATTACTATCCTAGGACAACATGCTAACCATGCTAGTAACACATTTGACACATGTTAGAAACATGCTAACAACATGCTAGAAACACACCATTGACTTAATCATGCTATCAACATACAAATAATGCTAGCAACATGCTAATCATGCTATGAATGTGCTAGAAACGTTAACAATAATCACATTAGAATCCTGTAGATAACATGTCGATCATGTTAGAAACATGCTAGCAATATGTTATCAATAAGCTAACAACATGCTATTCGTGTTAAAACTTGCTGTTGAATTGTTAAATAATGATAGCAATGTGCTAGCAACATTTATCTACTCTGTCAAACTTTCTGGCTAGGCTTCCTCAAACCATTACTCATCTAGTTGTTGTTCCTTATGGAATTCTGGCAAGGCTTGCAGTGCCACAACATCTTTATTTAACCTAGAATGAAGTGAACTTTAGTCTTTTCCGTTATTATAGACATTACACAGTCTATGCCTCACAGAAGGTGAGATATTATTGGCTCAAACCTGATACACTGCTACTTATCTCTGACATTTGGGCAAAAGATCTCTGTTTGCTGTGATTACGGTTTGACAGCAAACAGATAAATTAGGCACATGTGTTTGAGAGATTTAATTAGATTCGTTTCACAAAGTTATATATGATTACATTTTACAAAAATGCTCAATTTTGAAATTTGGTGTTTTTTAATTACAAAAAACCCCTTTCTGATCAGTTCCAGCATCCAGATGTACTGCTTATGGCTCAAGAGCATCTCTCTAAAAGTGGTAAGTTTAAAAGAAGTGAAAGCAATGAACAGTTGTAAAGTGAAGACTGTAGAAATGCGTTAGTAAGGAACAGTGCTTAAATTGAAAAAAGAGCAGGGTATGGTGTTACAACTTTTATAGCTGAGAAGCAGTATGACTGTTATTTTATTAATGTAAACTATTTACTGTAGTTTTTAAGCATTCAGAATAAAGAACCATCAATAGAGAATATAATTTTTATTATCCGTTTAATTTTTGCAGCTCTTTTCATCAACGTTGAGGGTGACTTCTATAGGAGGATGCCAGTAGTTGTGTGCAAAGAGAAATCTAGGTCTGTATTTTCATGCTTATTATTCTTTTATAAAGTTTATATAAAGTTACCTGCTTCTAAAGGTGTGTATACTTTATCATGTAGCCTAAATGTTTGTAGTCAGTAGGATATTTTATTTTATTTTATTTTATTTACTTACTCAGCAAGGATGCATTTAATTGATCAAAATATTTATTATGTTACAAAAGATTTGTATTTGTTCATCAAAGAATCCAGAAAAAAGCCATTTACACAAAAATATGAATCAGCACAAGTGATTCAAACAGATAATAACATCACAGGAATAATATTTCACAATATTAATATTTTTACAGTATTTTACTTTTTAAGTAATGTCTTGGTCAGCAGATGTCTTATAAAATAATTTAAACATCTTACTCATCCCAAATGTTTTGCCTTTATTACAAAATTGTACAGGTTATATATATATATTTGTTTATTGATTGACTTTTTTTGTATCTTTAAAGTGGTCTGATCTGCAAAGTCAGTGCAGGCAATGAAAGTGCATGCTTGACAACAGCATATTTGGCTGAGCTGGCGAATCTAGAACCACAACTTGCTCCTCTGGTCGTATGCTTTAGATACTGGGCTAAGGTGAGACTGAGATGTGCACTTCCATTATTTTCAGTAGATTAGGGTTTCTTTAGTTTTTTTAATAATAAATGATATGTGATGTTTTTTGTGTGTGTGAGTTAGGTTTGTTGTGTGGACCAGATGGAAGAAGGTGGGCTTCCATCCTACTGCTTTGCCCTCATGGTCATCAGCTTCCTGCAGCGATGCAAAGAACCCATCTTACCTTCATACCTAGAATCTGTGGTGTGTGTGATTCAACATTAATACATCAACTGATAAAAGTTTATAGGACCTATGCCTGATAATTGCATCTGGAACTTTATGAAGAGGTAAAACAAGACTATGTGCAGTCACCGGTCATTATAGCTAAATAAAGCCCAACACGGGGATCAGGACCCAAATCCAAGTATTTCGGAGAGCTGTCTAATAAACAACAGCATAGCATTTACTTCCATGAAGACTTCACCCATGAGAGGCGAAATGAGATATTTTACTCAAAAAGGAATTGAAAAATGAAAAATCTATTTACTCACCCTCAATCCATCCAGAAAGTAGGTGACTTTTTTCAGTTAGAACAGTAAAGAAGATTTTTAGCAGAAACCATGGTTCTTATTTATTCATGAAATGGAAATCAGATACTAGTTATTTACAAAATGATTACCTATAATCTGGAGCCCCTGGTACATGGCAAACTGTAACACCTATTGTTTTGCTTCTAAATATCTTCTTCTGTTCTACTCAAAAAAATAAAAAAATAAATCAACTGCATTTTGGATGCCCTGAGAGGGAGTAAATTCAAAACATATGAAATCTATTAGAAACCTTGTCCCCAATGTTTATTGTGCAAGTTCCAGCAAGAACTGGTTTTCATCGTGAAGGAGTTTAATAGATCTTTGAAACAGCCTGCAGTAAGATGTAGAAACTGATCTGTTCTGTTTTAGGGTTTCCCTATGACTAAACTGAAGAGTTTCTCCTTAATTGGAGTTGAGAAAGGACATGTGCTTTGGGTCTATGAACAAACCTCAAGTGATTCCTGTCAAGATAAAGACAAAGCAATCAAGAAGGGGAAGGTGAGATCAAGCCCAAAAAAAAGTAATTTTTCATATTGTTTTGGTCATATTCCTGATTGTATTCTTATTTTGAATAGTGTCCACTGGTTTTCAAAGTGTGTAGACCTCCTGTACTGCTAGGGAAGCTTTGGGTCGAGTTGCTAAGATATTATTCACTGGAATTTCAAATACCTGAGAAAGTCATTAGCGTGCGCACAAACGGTGACCTGTGGCGTGATCTGAAAGACTGGCCCAAAAAGAGAATCGCAATAGAAGGTACGTAAGACATCATGTTATACTTTTTAATACACTTACTAGAAAGGAAATGCGTTAATATTCATCGTTGTTTTCTTCTCAGATCCTTTCGCCGTTCGGAGGAACGTGGCTCGGACTTTGAATAGTCAGATGATGTTCGACTATATGTTGCATTGCCTCAAAACAACATACAAATACTTTGCCTCTTCTTCAAAAAGCACAGCAGGCAAAGTCAGCTCAAACAGTCAAACTGACAAATCTGTGAATCACGTTGATTCAGTGAAGAAAAGCTTAAAAGTGCTAGATGAGGATTTGGAAAAAGCTCATGCGAGATCCTGTTCACATAGTGGAGAAGAGCTGGAGGACTCTGACTGCATGATTGAGCTGGAGCAGGACGAGGAGGAAGAAGCCGACTCTGACATGGAAACTGAGGTTTGCAATTGGTGTGAATGGATTGATCATTGTTATTTGGTTTCTGATGGTCTAAACTAAAACCATTAAGAGTATTTTTTGTTAATTAAAAATGAAATAAAATATAAATACTAGATGGAAAATATAAAAACCTTACTTTGGCAACTAACTGAAATAAAATTAAAGTAATACAAGTACTAAAAAAAAAGCTAGTAAAAAGACAAAAGCACATAGCAAGACTATTTAAGACTATTAAAAACGATTAAATTACTAAACAAATTAAAATATTTGGTTTATTGGAGATTTTCACTAAAACTATTGAGAATGAGTTTTGTTAACTTGGTTTAGTTTTTTTAAATGGAAAACTTAAAAACTAACTAAAATAAAATTGGTTAATTTACTCAAATCTAAATGAAAAATAGTTATAAATAGGAATAAAAGTGTGTGCATTGTCACCACCGGGCAAAGACAACGCAACAAGGGAACTTTGTGCAAGCCCCGAAGGGTGGATTTTATTGACAGAGTGCGATAACAACCAAAGTGAGTAACGGTGCGTTGCTGTCTGGCGTGCAGTGCTGTGGTGCTCTTTGTCCTTTTCCTAAGTGATAGGTGATCCGTGAAGCCAAGAGAGTCCAGGTGAGTGGTGCTGCGAGGCCAAGCGGTCACGGGCTGAAGTCTGGGGAAGCAAAGGGAAAGACAGAGCTAAGGTCAGCTTTGCGTTAGCTTGGAGTCAATGCTCAGTTTACCGGTGGCTTGCCAGCTGTATTTAAACCTGGGCTTCCCGTGACCAATTGGTGATTGTTCCCAGGTGTTTTTGATGACTGCCAGGGCGACGCTGATGAGCTACGGGGTTTCCCTCCACAGTATAGACTATATTGCCAAAAGTATTTGTCCAAATAATCGGAATCAGGTATTCCAGTAACTTAAATGGCCACAGGTGTATAAAATCAAGCACCTAGGCATGCAGACTGTTTTTACAAACATTTGTGAAAGAATGGGTCACTTTCAGGAGCTCCGTGAATTCCAGCATGGAACTACCTGTGCATCAAGTCCAGTAGTGAAACTGAACATCTTCGCTCCTAAATATTCCACATTCAACTGTCAGCTGTATTATAAGAACGAAGTGGCAGGCGACGTAAACTCAAGGTCAGCGAATGCGAAGAGGTCGCCAACTTTCTGCAGAGTCAATCGCTACAGACTTCCAACTTTGTGGGAACAGTTTGGAACAGGCCCCTTCCTCTTCCAACATCACTCTGCACCAGTGCACAAAGCAAGGTCCATAAAGACATGGATGACAGAGTCTGGTGTGGATGACCTTGACCTTGGCCTGCACAGAGTCCTGACCTCAACCCGATAGAATACCTTTAGGATGAATTAGAGCGGAGACTGAGAACCAGCCCTTCTCGTCCAACATCAGTGCGTGACCTCACAAATGCGCTTCTGGAAGAATGGTCAAAAATTCTCGTAAACGCACTCCTAAACCTTGTGGGCAGCTTTCCCAGAAGAGTTGAAGCTGTTATAGCTGCAAAGGGTGGATTAGGAATGAGCTGTCACTGAAGTTCATATGAGAGTCAAGCATATGAAGAAGTGAATACTTTTGTCAATATAGTGTGTTGCTACGTCCGAAATCGCATACTGCTTAAGTAGGTACTACATTTAAAATTGAACATACTACTCGACCATTAAAACAGTAGGTACTATATAGTATGAATGTGGGTAGTATGACTGGAATTCAGAGGTACTACATCTGCCATATTGATGTTGTCACGTGTCACGCGTCGTGAAAATTTAAACTTTCAATAAGTCATCCGTTTATTTAGAGTGTGTTAAACAAGTTTAATTTAATCAGAACAAATAAAGTTTTTTTCCCTGAGGTGCTTACACTTAAAATGAGCCGCGTCTCCACTTCCTCTCCCAGAGCCTTATGGGATAGGAACGTGTCCATGGTATGCTTGCTACAGAATTTGGCCGGAAGTAGTAGGTCATCCCGGTACTTCTGGCCTACTGAATTTCAAATGCTATGAATTCGGACATACTACTCGCCTCGCATGCTGTTTTTCGTACTATATAGTAGGGAAGTAAGCGATATCGGACGCAGCATGTGTGTATGTCAGGGGTAGGCAATTTCGGTCCTGGAGGGCCGGTGTCCTGAAGAGTTTAGCTCCAACCCTAATCAAATACACCTGAAGAAGCTAATCGATGTCTTCAAGATCACTAGAAAGTTACAGG
>JAUCNO010001334.1:1022808-1070308 GCA_032353835.1 Enteromius viviparus | reverse complement strand
CCGTAGGAGCTCAGGCTGGCCCTGAAGGATTTCAGTATGTCTTCAGCAAACGCTTTTTCAGTAATAGCAAGGTAAACATTCATCTATTTTATTTATTTTTTTGCATGTTTGCATTGTTACAAAGTTTCATGTGTATGTGCATGTCTATATGAATCCATCAAAATTAGGGGGTGTACAATATTTATAAAACAAAAAATAGTTACAAACAAAGCTGGAGCAGAACATTTGTTTGTCTTATGGCCGCACTGTTGAGTTATATTCTTAAATTAATATGATTTTGAACAAATTATTTTAATCCCACCTGATATATTGAGTATATATAACCATAAACTGTTAAAAAAAATCTCCACTTCCCCCAACTATAGAGTATATTCTCCAAAATGACTTGCATAACATTTAGATTTAACCACTGATAGCAGATGGACTGTTGTGGACATATTGATGATGTCTTTCATAGTCACTTTTCATCTTCATCTTAAGTTGTGTTCTGAAGACAAAATTATATTTTTGGGGTGGAGTGTTCTTTAATTTCTGAATGAATCAGCCATTTTGAATGAATCATTTGATTGAATGATCCAATGCATCACTCAGGAGGACTGCTGCCCCCTACTGGCAGTTTTAGTGCCATATTCGTTGATCCATTGACAGGCCTAAACCAGCCAGAAAAATATAATTTAATTATTGTTATCAGCAGTTATCATTATCAAACATTGCACATCCCTAATTAGTCAAAATAAATAAATAAAAGGCCCAACATTAATAAAAAACATTTAGCTGGTATTTTCAAGGCATTAAGAAAGTGTATTAAATATTTCTGTTGACATTTTAAAATGTAATAGTTTTGACATTTAATGAATTCCTGCACAGACAATTCTAGCACTACTTCTCTGTTTTATTTAGTTTAATGTGGGTCACAGACTAACCTTTATTTTGTTTGTCAGTCCCCTATTCTGATATGCAGTCTTTGTAAGAGTGATGGACATTTGAAACAGGACTGTCCCGAGGACTTCAAACGAGTGGAGCTGGAACCCCTTCCACACATGACTCTGGACTTCATCAAGCTTCTCAATGAAGTCTGTGAGCAATGCTACCGTAAGTACAGCGTCAATATTTAAAACTCCATCTTCAGGACATTTCGGGGGTTTTTTGTCGTTAAGAACTAAACCAGAAGATGAAGAATATTATCTTATTTATTATTTGATGTGCTGATTTTCATGGAATTAATTACAATAATGAGAATTAGTTTCAGCATATGATAATTATTATAGAAACCCTTGTTAAAGATATATATTAGGCATTTCTGCCTTTATTATTATATATAGTTTTGATAGGACAGTATAGCAGTGACAGGAAGAGAAGTGTGTGTGAGAGCTCCAAGATCCAAGAGCCAGGGTCTCACAAAGAACGCCTGGAGCACCATGGCATTATACATGTATGTTAGTGTGCTGCCCACATGGCTATCAGCGTCGACAGTTTGGCCTAGCAATTTTTTAAATAAAAATAATAAAAAAATTAAATATGCAATACAATTATTTTTTAAAAGTTACACTCCTAATATGAAACAAACAGCTTTCCTAGTTGTTGGTACCAGCTGTCTAGTATTTAAATCCCCTTCTTTGGCTTTTTTCTGACCAGTGTTTTACTTAATTTTCCCAACAATGCATACGGTCTCTGCATTACAGAAAGGGACAATAGAATCATGATTAGCCATTTAACCATAATTGTAGAGCCCTATTGTACAAAGTGATACACATATAAACATGAATTGAAACATGAATTGATCCATGCAAATGCTGTTTAGGTGACTTTGCACCAGATGATGTGGAGGTGAAAGTCAGAGAACATATTTTACAAGATTTAGAGAATTTCCTGAGATGTCAAGTGCCAGGTAATGTGTCTCCACTGACTTTTTGTATAATGCAAAAAAAAAAAAGGTAAAATCATGTGTTTAATGCATTATACTGTACTTTCTGAAGGTGTAACAATGAATAGATGATAATTATCATTTGTTATATCTGTTGTTATAATTATTCATGAAATCATATTATGCATTATCTGCATTACAGGACAACATGATTTCATCCAAACTATTTTCATAATGCATTATAAAATAATGTGTTACCAAGAATTTCATTAAATGTTGTGATACACTGTATGTATATGTGTGCATGTATATAATATATATATATGTCATACACTGTGTATATATATATATGTGTGTGTGTTTGTTTGTTTGTGTGTGTATATTTATCACTCGAGCTGGATTTGTGTGTGCGATATTTCTCAGAATTGCTATTTTGTTCACAAGTTTTGTATGTAAGGGGAGGACTGTACAGATTCTTATTCATTAATGTGTACTTATTAACAGGAGCCAAGTTGGTTTTGTTTGGTTCATCCAAAAATGGGTTTGGCTTTAAACAGAGTGACTTGGACATCTGTATGACCCTAGACGGCCAGGACACAGCAGAGGTATCATGACTTATTCTATATTTGTACAAATAACGGCTCCGTATGTGCTGTAAAGCTGTTTATTAGTGTTTTTACAGCTGTTACAGTGTTGCATTATTATGGCAGCTAAGTTTTATTGTAAAAAGCAACAGAAAGAAAGTACAGTAGGCAAAAGTGGAAATAAATGTTTATTGCTAATATTGTATTATATATTAAATATATTTATAACTGTTTCAACATAGAATAAAATATTACCCTGCCAGACTGCAAAATTTTTATTTAGCCACATGCCTATTTTGCATTGATTGGGTTTCTGTTTCTGGTTTCTCTGACAGGGTTTGGACTCAATGGTTGTTATAGAGAGTTTGACTAAAGCACTGCGAAAACACCATGGTAAGGTCTCCATTTTACTTTTGAGCTTAATTCTGTCATTGCCTATTGTTTACATTACTGTAGAGGGCAGGTGCTCCTTAATTCAGTGTTCTTGAATCATCCTTAAGGCGTTTTGACATTTTCAGAAAGGGAAAGTGTATATTGTTTCTATATATTCCCCTCTCCATATCTGTAATGTTCTCTATGGTTGATGAAATGACAAAGAGCTGTCTGTATGCTTCAGGCAACCTCCATTTTGTTTTACACACCATCTTTCTCTATCTTTGCCATGTCTATTTATCCATTCATTTTAGGCCTGAGAAACATCCTACCCATTACTACTGCAAAAGTCCCAATTGTGAAGTTTTACCACACCAAAACTGGACTAGAGGGAGATATAAGCTTGTACAACACTCTGGTGAGAGAACAAAACCTGACTCAACGTGTATTGGAAGTTCAGAACACTTGAGTATTGAATGCTAAGAAAAGAACAGTTCCTTGCTTATCGTAAAAAAGACAAAATTAGTATTTCCAAGTATGCTTGTCTGGGTTTTTTAATTCCCCTTCGTTCAAAAAATCTCTTTATTAAAGATTTTATTTTGATCAGACATCTTGTCAACAAATAGCCAGTACAGCATCTAAAAGCTTAATTTTGACTTTTGTGATTTAGATCGGTTTATTATTTTATAATTCATTATTTAGCTCTTAAAATGTGCCTTTATGCTGAAATAAATTCCTTTATTAGTGCTAGTTACTGCACTCTTCTGCCTCCAAACGGTACGTTTTCCACACGCACCACATTTGTTAATTTCATGCCTGTTAATTCAGACTTTATGGTTCAGTAAAAGCCACTTACAAAATAGTATTTGTATTTATTATAATATGTTTAAGGGGTTAACTTTTGTGCTTTAAATATATTTAGTTTGTGTGTTTTTTGCATCTCTCAGTCTGGTCTAGATATTTAACTTGAACATATTGCAAAGACACAGAAGTGAAGGTCTATGTTCATCAATGAGGTCAAATCAAGTATTTATGCACATAGTAGGTCAGGATCACTTCAGTCACTTTAAGATTGTTATTTCTAACTAGCATAAAAACGTCCCTAAAATTTACTTAAGGTATCAGTATTTGTATCAGTTGTAGTGGCTTTTAATCATTGTAAAAATACGCCATTAAACACATTTTTCAAAAAGCAAATAGGTAAAATGCTGTATTGTATTTATGTATTTTAATAATGTGAATGAAAAACAGTGATAAGAAATGCAAATTACAGTGCTTTGTTTGCGTGCTTACTATAAAAACAAGGTACTAACCCTAATCCTCCTGTGAAAGTCCATTTAGTTAACTTCTATTACTCACTACCTTCTCGTGTGATTAAGAACAACCAGGATTTTGTCTTTCATTTCCTCAGGCTTTGCACAACACTGAGTTACTGGCATCATATGCTGCAATTGACATTCGGGTGAAGATCCTCTGCTACGTCATGAAAGTGTTCACAAAAGTAAGTTTTCGCAAACTGCTTCAGTCAGAGAGATTGTAAAACATTAGTGGCCATGTTTAAAGCTAGAATAAGAAAGAATCCAGCAAGCTTTTCATTTGGGTGAATGAGACACATCAGATGTCACACATTTATCATGTGGAGAATGATGCTTGTGTTTTCAGGTGTGTGATATTGGAGATGCATCACGTGGAAGTCTGTCTTCATATGCTTACACATTAATGGTGCTGTACTTCCTTCAACAAAGAAGCCCGCCTGTTATCCCAGTTCTCCAAGAGGTGCTTTTCTTTTTTCAAACAGCAAAAATGCATTCCTGCATTTCATTCTTTTTTTAATGTAATTTATAAGTACTTGTGCATTATTCCCTAAAAAGAAGCCTACAAGTTAAATTGGGACGCTCGGATTATGTGTGATTTTGGGTTTATTCTTAACCCACTATATTTTGTTAAGGTTGTATGTATTTTAAATGTATGTTTTTATAGATGCACGTTGAGGAGAAGAAACCAGTAGTCCTTGTTGATGGCTGGGATGTTCATTTCTATAAAGATTTGAAGAACTTGGTGAGTGAGATTATTTTCAATAGCGTAGCTGATTGTAATTGTATTAATTGGTTTGATTTTTAGATCAAATAATAATAAAACAAATTAGAATAATGTTTTTGTCCTAAATTGTACATCAACCACAAATAAAAGCTTGCCACATTTTAACAGACTAATATAATCACTCACTATCCTTTCTTGTGCAAAGATCTAATCAAGTATTACGACTCTTTTACAGCTTTCACATATTTGCTTTAAAGCATCATTACTCCAGTCTTCAGTGTCACGTGATCCATCAGAAATCATTTTAATTTGCTGCTCAAGAAACATTTCTGATTATTTCAGAATATTACTGTTTTACTGCTGTAATGGCCAGTAAGTGTTGGTTTGTTGTTGATTCCTCAGCATACGTACTGGCCGGAGTATAAAAAGAACAAGGAGTCTGTTGGGCAGCTGTGGTTCGGACTTCTGCAGTTTTACACAGAGACATTTGACTTCAAGGAGACTGTCATCTGCATCCGCAGAAAAGAGCCTCTCACCACCTTCAAGAAGCAATGGACCTCCAAACACCTGGCCATTGAGGGTAAGCGCAAATCAGACCAAGAACCTACAAATATGCAGCAGTAACATTATGCACTCAAGCTTCCACTGGGCCAGTACCTTTTCAAAAGGTGCATATTTATACCATTTGAAAAGTTACCACCCCATAAAACCAACCAATACATTTTGAGAGATGAGATTAATCAAAAAGACACAAGAAATAACAAACAAAACAAAAACGACAACAAAAGGAATAACATTTTGTACTTATTTGTAAGTATTTTATAACATATTTTATTAAAGAAGGCATAATGTAAAGCAATGCTTTTAAAACTGTCATTGTGTGTTTCTTTTAGATCCTTTTGATTTGAGTCATAATCTTGGAGCTGGCCTTTCACGGAGAAGTATTACATGTCTTTTCTTTTACTGTTGTATATATAATGCTTGGTACAGAATCTACCTTTTATCACATGATGTAGCTTTATATTTAAATGCATTTAGCCACCATCCTTAAAAGAAATGCCTGCATTTAGCAACTGTTAACCCATTTCAGTGTTGAAAGGGTTCGTTCACACAAAATGCATCTTTGCATCTAAAAATGTGAGACTCAGCACTTAGGATGGTGTTTAAAAAACACAGTGCAGAATGCTTTCTTCGCCTTTTTGCCATCAAATAAAATAGTTGTAATGCTAACTTGCTACTGTAAATAAAAGCGTGCTAAGCTTGCCCCACCTCTGGGGTCTTCTGATTGGTCCATTGTTTTGGAAGTGACTTTGGATGAGAGGCACTGCGTGTAAGAGTTATGATTCTTTTAACATAACACAGCATCTAAAAAAACTGCAAAAATGCGCAACTAACATAAACATCCGTCTAGTGCGTTTACATAGAAAACAATGGAAAAGTATTGCATTAGAATAGGGAAAAAAACCTTCTGTTTGAACGGCCCTTAACCACACTTGTATAAATATATAGTAGTCAACACTTACTCATCCCTACCTTCTTAAAAATCATCCTAGTCTTGATAATGGAGTGTATTTACCTTGTGGCTGTTTGTGTCTAATGTTTGCAGTGGCGACTTTCATCCTCAAGGCCTTTATCAATGCCCGCAGAGTTTTCGGCTTCGCTGTCAGAGGCTTCCCACAAGAGTATCCCAATAAAATGGTATTTACACCTTCTGGAACACACTTTAGTTTGGGGCCCAATTTTCACTGTTAACTACATATTAACTATGACTTTTACCTCAAACTCCTAATTAGCTGCTTAATAATAGGTACTTGTTAAATTTAGGAATGGAGTAGAGTTAAGGGATCTAAACTACGGTCATGCAAAATATACAGTCAGGGCGTTACCAAATTCTGTAAAATGTTTTACAAGTCATTGTATTTAATGTCACTTTTTGTTTGCAGGAGTATTTTTTTGACCCAGAGGTGCTGACAGAGGGCAAGCTTGCACCCAATGACCGCTGCTGCCGGATTTGTGGGAAGATTGGCCATTTTATGAAAGACTGTCCAATGCGAAAGAGGTAATTCAGCACAAGATCTGTTGTAGAGTATCTTTACACCTTTAACCATTACGAAAGGTTATTTTTTCATACTGACCGCTATATTTATATTTTAAACATGGTTTTTTTACATTTCCTGCTATGATAATGATCCATAGAGAACATGCACTGCTGTTTCGATGTTGGGGCTCAGTAAGATTTTTAAATGGAATTTTACACTTAGTACAGTCATATTAATCAAGGGTAACAGTAAAAGCTTATAAATTATTAGATTTATTTTCAAATAAATGTTACTATTCAACAAAGAAACCTGAAAAATGTTAGTATATGAAGCAGCACAACTGTTCTCAAGTAATGTATCTGAGAAAAAACAGAAAAACTGTAAAATTTATTATAATAACGTAATAAGAAGCAAAATATCTCATGAAGTAAATCGCCATATTAGAATGATTTCTGAAGGGTCATGTGATGCTGAAGACTTGACACTTGACAATATATTCACATAGAAAACCTTTTTCTTTTTTAAGTTGTTTGACAATGAATAAATTCAGAAACCGGTTGCTTTTAGTCAGATTTTTCATCGTTTTATTGGTTTGCTAAGGCAAAGACGTGACACTGATGGATTGTTCAGTGGACGTGATGGGAACAGACACGACGGCAGAGTGATGATGGATGGGACCCCTTACACTGACAGACGGCGTCGGCCGAGGGAGGAGAAATGCTGTTATCTGTGTGGCTCCAGCGGTCACATTAAGAAAGACTGCCTGCTGTCTAAATCCACAGGTAGCTGCGCACATCACATCGTTACAGATCTGCAGGAATGTGATTAGGAGTCACTCGTGTATTTCTCTTTGCAGAATCCTCCCCAAACACGTACCAAAGAAGCTCTGCGTCAGACAGGGACAGACTAGTATGTCCGATACTATCTCGTTTACAGTTGTCATTTTGTGTTAAAACTAGTTTGGCTTGGAATTAAAATCCAGAACTCTCGTGTGTTTTTAGGACAGTCCTCAGCAGGACAGAAAAAAGAAGCGAAAAGCAAAGAGGATGATTTTGGGTCCTGAAGCAGGTGAGCGCACTACATGTGTACGTGTATTATTGGCTAATTTTGTAAATTTTAGATATGGCCACATACACGCTGCTGTTAAATTCAGTGGTGATTTTACCAGTAGTGAACAACTAGCGGTAATCACATATTTATACGTGTATCAGTCATGTCTTTTCTGTATGTGCAGCTCAAGAAATCATATAAAACAAGATATATCTTGACTCATTTGTTACCAGACTCTTGCTGCGTCCGAAATCGCATACTGCTTAAGTAGGTACTACATTTAAAATTGAACATAGTACTCAACCGTTAAAACAGTACGTTCTATATAGTATGAATATGGGTAGTATGAATGGAATTCAGAGGTACTACATCTGCCATATTGATGTTGTCACGTGTCACGCGTCGTCACAACAGCGCGAAAATTTTAACTTTCAATAAGTCATCCATTTATTTAGAGAGCGTTAAACAAGTGTAATTTAATCACAACAAACAACGTTTTTTTTCCCTGAGGTGCTTACACTTAAAACGAGCCGCGTCTCCACTTTCTGTCATTTTTTTTAAACATCCCTGAGCCTTATAGGATAGGAAAGTGTCCATGGTAGGCATCCGGGTACTTCTCGCATACTGACTTTCGAATGCTATAAATTGGGACATACTACTCGCCTTGCATGCTGTTTTTCGCATACTAAATAGTAGGGAAGTAAGCAATTTCGGACGCAGCAATAGTGTTCTACAGGTTCATGGTTTCAGAGCAGTATGCAGTCAACAAATATCACAGGTTTATGTTTAGGTCATATCATGTCACATACCTGTATGATCATATATACAAAAGAATTTGGACTAAACCCTTAAAATGTGAGGTTTATCATTTTATACTTTTTTAAAGCTTTTGTCAACAGATTTTGTCAATTTTCAGGATTATTTATTATTAATTGGCAGATTAAGAGTGGTTTATTTGACACTGGCAAAGGAGTTCAAAACACCATCATTAGTCATTTAGGAACAGCTGTGTTTGCTCGGTATAAAACTGTTAATATCCTGTTGTCATGTTTCTTTGTTATTGTAGGTAGTCTAGGCAGCAGAAATGCGTCCTTAAATGCGTCTATGGAGAAGTGGAGCCCTTTCAACTAAATCTTCTCAAGTGAGCTGTTTCTGGATCTACAGCCGCCGGAGCTCAGTATTATCATAAACCCCAATTAGAACACCTTGATGAATGTGCCTTGTATAGGTGTCTGGTTTTTATTTTATTTTTTTCTAATTGTGAAATGAATTTGATGTTTCTCATTTTATCCGTTTTTATTTTATTTTTTTTTAATTGAAGAGTCCAGTTGATTATCTTTGTAATTTAGATTGTAGCCCCAATGTGTGCTTTTGAATTTGCTTGAATAGTTTTAGTAAAAATTTTGCACAGATGTGCGCCTTGTGCATGTACCAAGAAGCGTTTTATTTTGTATAAAATGTACATAATAAAATAATAGTTGGGGTCTGTATTTAAAATTATGCTGATGTTATTGCGGGTTAATTGTTGAGCTTTTGTGCTGGTCATTGTGCTTTTTCAGTTTGGCTGGGCTTGGTTTTAGTTGCTAAGGTTTATTTTAGTTTATATTCAGACTTTATTTGTGTATGTTTAGGGAAAATAGCTCCATTGCCTTCATTGCATTTTTTGCAGTGTCAATAAATAAAACCAATTCCCTCCATACTAATAATTTAACTCTGGTACTTTTTTTTCTGATGACAATTAATGAGTTTTGTTATATTGATGCATCCTTTTCAGTTTTGTTTTGTTTTGTTTTAATGGGCAGAGAACATAATTGATGTCAATACACAATTTTTGGTGCATTAATGTTGAAAGTTCACAGCATACTATAAGTGTTTTTAGAACTGAAATTAGATTGCCATTTGATTAATGTTATCAGACAATAGTACAATTCAGGGAATGTCACTTGAAATGTATGTTTTGTACAGCTTAAATAAAAATGACCAGTTATTGTGCGGAAAAGTTAGTCCTCTTTTCAATACTCTTCTTTTTCTCACGTTGTTCTTGTAAATAATGTCGACTAGCAAATGTCTTTATGTACGAAGATATATAATTACCAAAGGATTACGAAAACATAATTATTATATTTTCAATAATAAATCAACGTTTCAAAAGTTACATTAAACAGCACATTAAGTCACGTGGAAACATTTTGCTCTGCGCAAATCAAGGGCCAACATTAACCAGGTTTTATTTTACTATAGATTGCTTGGATGGATTTCCACTTATATTTCGCCAAAAAATATAATATCGTTTAGCAATCCCAAAAATACATATTAAAAAGATTAGACCTTTTTTTGTGAACTTAACCCTCGTGATCACTACAGTGGACAGCTATTTGGAAGTAATTTTAAACCATTTAGTATGTTTGTAGCATGATTTTCACTTGTTTAAAAGTAAAAACAAACGTTTATTATTATTATTATTATATCTTTAGTTAATGATTCATACGTAGGGGGTTAAAGTGCTTTCTGAGCGCCATGCGCTCCCAAGCGTACGAATCCTCATTGTCAAATACAACAGTTAAAATAAACACATTTTTACTCACGTTTAAGATCATTTTTATAATCTTTATAACCGTTCGTAATATTACAGTCATTAATCAAACTAAACGTCCTGTTCTGACCTTACGTTATAATTTTTAGTTGCGTAACACACTCGGACTGTCACATGGTGTTCAATCCTACAGTACCGATCACTCATAGGCTTTACACGTTGTCACTCAAGCGACCAACCAATCCTGTGCGTCCACTGAGGCGGGCTTTCCCTAGCATTACCTCTGGTGTTTACATCAAAACACCAAGTACATAAGTAACTTCAACATGTCAGCCTCCATAGCACGGGCGACTGTGAGGGCGGTTAGCAGACGGAAAATACTGCCAACAAGAGCCGCTTTAACGCTGGTGAGTATGTACAACAGGATAAAGCAACCGAACAAGCATTTAGTTCTCAAAAACTCGAGATCACTTAACGTTACATGACAGATAAGTTACCTTTACGTCGTAACCAGGGCTCAGTTATCTGATAAATAACAGTGTAATAACAGACAGCCTCGTCCATTCTGCCACAGCCAGACGGAGATTAAAATATAAAAGCAGATTAGGTCTGACTTTAATTGTGGTTTTATTATTCAAGTTGACATCAAGGTCAGTGTTTATGAGCAGGTTAGCCGTTAGCTGATGCTTGGAGAGGCGATTTAAGTGCTTGTGTACTACGTTTCTGCATCAGAACCTTCTAGATTTACCTCAACGTGCCTTACAAAGATCATTTTGGGCGTATTTAATAACAGCCGTTGTTTAGGGTGAAGCAGGATTTCCATGTTGATGACTTGATATCTCCCCTATCATCTAGGTTTGTTTTTAAAGTCCCAGAATCTCTCCAAGTGTAGCATGTCACGGCCGTAACACAGATGTTGTTTACTGATTAACGTTAACGTACTTGCCTGAAATTGTTCGTCTACTGCACATGTTTATACTTGGATAAACAGTACATTAAATTGTTTTAAGGATTTAACTTCTTTTAAAAGTTAACTGAATATGGCACTGTGGGATGCTGATTACAGTTGGTGTCTGTCAAAGTAGTTTTAATTTTTAGCATGTGTATATCATATCAGCTGATTCCATGTATCAGATGCTCTTATCTCAAATGACTTTAAGTAGATGTTTACATGGATAATTCACATGTGAGGCAAGAAACCACAGGATATTTGGGTGAAAATATTAACTAATAGATAAAACCATACTTTGCCCTGTTGATTAAGTAAAGTATGATACATTACAACACTTTTGGCTTGTAATGTGTAAATGATATGAATGTGTGTGAAACAAAAATGTAACATTGAATTTTAAACGCATTCATTGTGATATTTTGGATGTTTTTCCCACAAGACATGGCCTAAAATTGACAAATGCTTAAAGGCCTCAAACCAGAAACCTTCCAGTTATCAGTCTGGTTGAGATTATCTCAAACTTGTGACTGTTCTAGATAGCCATTGTCAATGGAAGCTCAAATATCTTATTCATGTTTACAGAATCTTCTCTTGTAAAACAGAACATGGAATCGCTTGTTAGTGAGCAAAAGCGCTTATACATATGGATGATTTAATTTATCATATTGTTCATATCCAGTCACCTAGAAATTCACCGGGCATCTCAACACTAAATTCCCTAAGAAGCTGATTGTGACATTTCAAAGTTCGGGGTGAAAAACACTAAAATGTGAAGTTGATAGGTTTGGAATGTCAGATAAACTATATTCTCTTTCATTTGCTTTCACAAACTTTTTAGATTTAGTTGGAGAGACTTTTAGACATCTTCATTTGATTAAAGCGGTGCACAAGTTTTTTTTTTCATATTTCATTTTGGTTTAAATTTGAGGTTTAAATATTGAACTGGAAATTAGGTGCTTGGCCTCTGGCCAGAGGAGAACTGGCCCCAACTAAGCCTGGTTCTCCCAAGGTTTTTCTGGCTTGCTT
Organism: Enteromius viviparus; assembly: GCA_032353835.1. Lineage (NCBI taxonomy): Eukaryota > Metazoa > Chordata > Actinopteri > Cypriniformes > Cyprinidae > Enteromius > Enteromius viviparus. The sequence goes on along the minus strand of JAUCNO010001334.1, from coordinate 1,057,848 downwards.
AGTTGAGGACACCTGATTTCTAGTGATTATCATCGTCTTGACTACAATGACCGTCTCTGCATTTGATAAATAAATAGTTTAATATTGTCATTATACATCACTGTATTCTCCTATTTGATAATGTTCAGTGCTTTGCTACAATCTGTATTGTTAAAAGTGCTATATAAATAAAAGTGATTGATTGATTGATTGATTGATAGTTACAAATATGATTTCAATATAGTCTATATATCAAAGTTTAGGGGCAAAAATCTAAAACAGTGTATTAGCAAATAATTGATAAATATAAATAATGTTGATGTGTTTTGGTGAAAAAAGTCTTGGTCATCTTGTGATTTAAAATCAGCGAATCTTTCTCAAATGACAATTCACACTGAGAAAGAAAGGAATGAGAACTTACTGGGATGGTACTTTTGCAGAAATAAAGGGTACTAATTTGCAGGCTACTTTTGAGCTTCTGATATGCAAACTTTATAAAAAGTAAAAATGGTATAAAAGTGTACCTTTTGGGACTGAGCCTGTGATAGCTTGTGTGTCTTTTATTTGGGACATTCCAGCTAGAATCATCAAATGGTTCCCAACTGACCCCCTCATCAAAAAAATCTATGTGATGGGTAATATGCCCAATAGATGAGTGTTTCCCAACCCTGTTCCTGGAGACACACCAACAGTGCACATTTTGGATGTCTTCCTTATCTGACCAATATATTTCTGGTCGTGGAGTCTCTACTAATGAGTTGATTCAGGTGTGTTTGATTAGGAAAAGTTGGAAAATGTGTAGTGTTGGTGTGCCTCCAGGAACAGGGTTTGGAAACACTGCAATAGATCATATTCAAAATTTTACATATTTTACATATTTTTTGACATATCAGACCATTTACCAAGTTTGATGCTTATACATTGAAAATTGAGGTTTCTATTAACATCTGAAAACCCTTAAAGTAATAGTTTCAAAGAAAGTAGAGGGCCAGCATCCAGGTGTAAATTCAGTAACAATGCTGTGAGTTCTAATTCATGCCGTTCTGGACTAGGACTCTTAGCCCAGAAAATTTCATGGACCTGGCACAACTAGATATTTCAGTCTGAACATGGCATGGATTTTTTTGAGACCAATCTGAGGAGGTCAGGTGGTCTATTTCCAAAATTTGATGATTCCAGCTGGAATGACCCATCTCTGATTGTCACACTGATATTGTCAAATTTCTACAACTCCACACTTTCTTTTAATCTGACATGAATAATCGCAGCATGTCTTTTTTTATTCTCAGACACCTTCAGCTGTGAATAAAGTCAAGCAGCTTTTACAGAACAAACCAGACTATGTAAGTATCAGTTTTATTATTAGCCATTAACATCTGTGGCATCAGTGATACATTATATTCATCTGTCTTCAAACAGATCGGCCTCAAGGTTGGTGTTCGAACCCGTGGTTGCAATGGCCTTACCTACACGCTAGACTATACTAAAGAGAGAGACAAATCAGACGAGGAGGTGTTACAAGATGGTAAGTAACGCAATAACATTAATATTTATTTCAAAACTTTACCAAGGCTGCATTTATTGCATCAAATATACAGTAAAAACTGTAATAATGTAAAATATTATTACCATTTAAAACAACAGTTTTCTATTTGAATATATTTATCATTTATTCCTGTGATCGAAGCTGAATTTTTAGCATAATCCAGTCTTCAGTGTCACATGATCCTTCAGAAATCATTCCAGTGTGGTGATTTGCTGCTTAAAAAACATTTTTCATATTTATATTTTTCATATATGTATATATAACACAGACTTTTAAATGCTAGTGTGCATGATGTCAATTTAACACAAGTACACAGAAATGTATTGATGTAAATGTTTGTTCTCCAGGCGTGAGAGTGTTCATAGAGAAGAAGGCTCAGCTGACGCTGCTCGGCACGGAGATGGATTTTGTTGAAACGAAACTTTCCAGCGAGTTTGTCTTCAATAATCCCAACATCAAAGGGACGTGTGGCTGTGGGGAAAGCTTCAACATATGAACCTCGCCGCACGTTTGGCTTCATTTAAAGCTCAAGCCCTCCAGGACATCTAGTTCAAATCCTAGATTCAAACATCCATCTTGAAGATTTGTGGGTAAAGAGCTGGAGAAAGAGACTGATATTTAGTGGCCTGTTTGGCCATCATATCCTGTGCTGCCTCCGGTCACATCAACATAAGCCCTGCTTACTAATATAGCCATTAAAGGAATAGTGCACCCAAAAATTTAAATTCTGTCATCATTTACTCACCCCTTAAGAAGTTACAAACCTGTATGAATTTATTTGTGCTGCCAATGGTGACCCAAAACAGACAGGTTACAAACTTTTTTTCCCAAGTATCTTTCATGTTTAGCAGAACAAAGAAATCCATACCATAATCCATAATCCGTTTATTGCACACTTAATTAAGCAGCTTGATGTGTATTCAATGTGCATGTGTCTCATGCGGCTCTGAGGAGGGTTTACAGTTACACTCCATGTTAGTAGTTAAAGGGTAATAAATTGCTTTTTTGTTTTCTCAAAATGTTGCGTGTCATCAGGTCCTCTATCCGATAGGGATTCATATTTGATAATCCAATTAATATGTTGTGAGGATTAATCTGCAGGATGTCGTAACATGTCCTCCTTACAGCAACAACCTAAATCTACACCGCAAGCAACCTGCAGTTGCTTCCTCAAGGCTGTTTCCATGTGCACATTTGGTGGATCAGAAGTGAAATATGTAATATCCTACATAATATTGAAAGTTTCACTGTCTGGTGGATGTTGAGTTAACTTTGCACTTTCAGCATGCCACGTTTTGTCAAATGCTCTATAATGTGATTAACAAGCAGCACAGGAACTGATGCCAAGCTTTGAAATGCAATTTGACTTGAACTTGTTTTCTGTTGAAGTATGAGTGTGATGTGTACATAACAATGTAAATCCGACTGTCTTTTAACGCACAAATAAACTTCCATTCTACCTATGAGCAGGCTGGTTCTTTAGTTAAATGCCTTTATTGTCCTGAATGTGGCGCTGTTTTCTAATGTCCCATTGCATTTTAACAGTACAGTCCATTCTTTGACTTTACGTAAATAATAAAACAAAAAGTCTCCATTATACTTAAGAATACTATTTCTAATTGTAAGTTCCTAAATAATGTTATAGTACACCAAAAATTTAAATTTGCAAGCCATCCAAGATAAGTTTGTTTTTCCATCAGATTTGGAGAAACGTAGCATTATACCACTTGCTCTCCAGTGGACCTAGTGAATGGGTGCCGTCACTATAAATAGTCTAAATAGTTGATAAAAACATCACAATAATAAACAAGTAATCCACATGACTCCAGTCCATCAATTAACATCTTGTGAAGCAAAAAATATGTGTGTCTGTAGAAAGAAACTCATAATTGTGTGAACTCAATTCATTTCACTTTACAGTATCATAGCATTGTGAGAAGACTGTCTAGACACATAAAACAACTGCATTGATGTTTGTATTTCTAATAAGGCTCAAAGACCAGTCTGTAGTATCTGTTTTCTTTTATATCTTAACTGCAGCTTTGATGATAACTTATGAGGCCAGCTGCCACAATATACAACTGCCTCTTTAGTGACTCCCATATATATATATTAATATGTGAAGGGAGCTGATAAGATTTAGTTATTGCTGGACTGTTATGTCTGAATATGGTCCAGGCAGACAGGAAGGAAGGAAAAGACTATGCTTTGCTTCAGTTTTCTTTCTGGACACAGAGTTTCCTCACAGCTGCAGGAGTTATTGATCTTCCTGATCACACAGGTGTCCATCCGTCACGACTGAATCTTCCCTTTGTCGGCTTACTAAAGAGTTTTTTATTGTAACCGATCTGAATAATTGTGGTTTGATCAGGCCTCTATAAATAAATAAGGAAGGAGTCATTCAAATCACCTAAACTATTTAAACAGCACATGGATATGAAAAGATTAATTTCCCCCTTCAACTAATACTCTTGATTGTTGAGTCATTTAGGCCTATTGGATTATTTTTTGTTCTTTCTATTTTAAATTTTAGATTCAAAGCATTTTTTTGCCGTTTATTTGTAGTTATTTACTAGCAGTTTCTGAGAGAAAATTTCAATTGTATTTGTTTGAAATATTTAGTTTAATTAATATTGCTATTGTTTTGGGGGAAAACGTTTTGCTGCTCTTGTGGAGTGTTTTTTTTTGTCATTCATACACTTGTTCAATAGGTGTGAACTATTTAAACGCGATTGTTTAATTTATTGATTGAATTTTTTGATTTATTTTTTTGTTTTAAAACAAAAATGACAAAATCATGCTTCATGCAGTTTTCCCCTGGCGACGCAGAAACTACACCTGCTCCTCCCGTGGGACTGTTGTCATGGTAACGCGTGTACGCGGGCTGTGAAGCGCCCTACAGTGCGCGCTAAAACACCCGGGAAAGACCCCGTTTACAAGCACCATTTCACCTGACAATACCGCATTCGACCGAGACATCGGACGCTACAGCGGTATGATGATAACGAGGGGAAATCTTTCAGTACAACATCCATTCGTGCAGTAGAGCATCTCCTGTGCGGAATCAAAGTGAAAGGAGTTCGTTTCTTCAGAGATGTCTGCACTGAGTGACTCTGGGATTGAAGAAGATCTTCACACTTCAGCAGCTGCTTCCAGCGTCAGACTGACCTCAGACCTGCAGGAGTGTGATTATGAAGAAAGCTGCTTCATCATCCAGAGACACAATGAACTGCAGTTTCTAGCGCAGAACTGCCTCGCGCGACAACCGCAGGTCAGACACCACACCTTCAGTATTATTATTATTATAAGAGAGGAATGCTTCTATTCAGTAAGGAATTGATTAAAAGTGACAGGAAATACATGTTACAAAACATGCTGTTTGTCCAACTGTTTTCAACACTGATAATAATCTGAAATGTTTCTTAAGCAGGAAATCAGATTATTAGAATGACTTCTGAAGGATCACCTGACTTATTGATGAAGAAAATTCAGATTTGCAGCACATTAATAAATTATACATATATATATATATTATATACATATATATAAATTATATATATATATATATATATATATATATATAATTCAATGTGACAAACAAGTTTAAAAGTATAATCTAAAAGTAATCAAAAAGTATTCTGATTATATTACCAAAAATGTGTAATTTAATGGATTATGTAATAAATTTTTTGGGATGTAATTTGAAGTGGGGGCATATATATATATATATACAGTATATGTGTGTGTGTGTGTGTATATGTGGGTTTGGAATATACAAATGATTGAAATTATTTTTTTTGTGACAACTAGCCCCTATTAATTATTATTTAATTTCCTCCCAGATTACAGCAGAGGCTCGCAGTAAACTGGTCAGCTGGCTCATAGCAGTACACAGACAGCTCAAACTGTCTTTTGAATCATGCTGCTTGGCTGTTAATATCATGGACCGTTTCCTGATCACGACCTCAGTAGCTGCAGACTGCTTCCAATTACTAGGAGTGACATCTCTGCTGATCGCCACAAAACAGGTGCAGCGCTTGTTTACTTATCAGTTTCACTGTCGTTATAAAAAAATAGCAATTATTTCAGGCAATACTGCAGTGCATTTTAATTATTTTGTGCAAAAAAAGAAAAAATAACAACCCCCTGTCTCTGTCTGTTTTAAGGGGCTTCTCAGTAATCAGCCACTGTTATGACTGACTTGAAAAGTTTCAACGCCCCTTAATTGTTGCCATTAGTAAATTCTACACTCTTGACACCCAGCTATGGAGTTTTTGCCTCTGTAGTGGACATTATATTTTTGTGGATTTCTCTCACGTCACAGTTTTAAGCCTGGATGTCCTGTACAGAGCACATTCAGGGCTTTTCAGAGATAACAAATGTTTGGAAGTTTCACCATAACCACACCTTCTCCTAGGTCTTTAAATATGGCTAATATGATTATATTTTGTAATTGTCTTTTAAATCTAAATAATTCTAAATTCTAATTGTTTGCTATAAAGCAACATCTAAGGAAAACGATAAAGGGATTTCCATCCAAAATATGCTTTACTGTTATGAAACCGGACATCTTTCATACATGTCCACTGTAGAGGAGCATATGAATTGTGCATTTTGGGAGACTAAATATAAATTATATCAATATTTTTTATGGAGATCTGGCCAATTGTTACTCTCATTATGACAAATCTCAAATTCTATACAAAACTGTATATGAAATAATTTTGTTATATATTTTTTGTTATATATTTAACACAAAGTTTGGTATAAAAAACATCCAGAAACCTAAAAATTTATTGGCGATTTAAAAAAAAAGTTTTTGACTTTTTGATGCCTATTCATGCCATTTTAAGTTTTAGAAAACTGTGTCCTATAGTGTCCTCTACAGAGAACATTTTCCATTTTTTTCTTATGCTCTAAACAATGTAGTGACACGGAAATACTTAAAACTTAACTCACAAAGCTTTTTTTCCCGGGTGTCAGGAGGCTAGGAGGTCTAGCTTCCTGTTTTATCTGCGTCCAGCCAGAACGGTTTGTTTTGCTGCTTGATATTGAAAATGGGTGTGTGTATCATGTTTGGTTTGTAGTGCAAACAGTTTTATCATTTACAGCACATTGTTATTGTCAGCTTGTAACACAAAATTTCAGTAGTACATTTTAATCATATTTCAAAGGCATGAAGTAGTAATGAAATTGTATATAGCCTATATGTAATTGCATATATATATATATATATATATATCTATCATTTTTTTCCCTTTAATTGCAATTGACATGCAGTTAAGTGGCTGAAAACATTACATTCAGTTTGCTCTGAAGTACTGTATATATATATTTTTAAGTAGAAGATAATATGCTACAGTACACTTTTTATGCTACTATACACTGATAATGAAAAGAGACTTTTAAATGATTTTTGTGTTTTCCAGGTTGAAGTCTATTCGCCTCGAATCACACAGCTTCTGTCGCTTTGCTGCAATTCTTTTTCCAGAGAGCAGCTGTGCAATCTCGAATGCCTGATCCTTCTCAGACTCAATTTCAGACTGGCAGCACCTACCCTTGCTTTCTTTCTGGATTATTTCACCAGTCGCCCTACTGGATATCAGACTGAAGGAGCCATGGATAAGATGGTCACTGCACAGGATAGAAATGTATGGAAGGAGCCTGAGAAGAAATGGAAATGGTTGGCATGCAAAGTCTGTGAACTGAGTTTGGCTGACTATACATTTAACAAGTATATGCCGTCTGTGATTGTGCTGTGTGCTATGAAAGTGGCAAAAGATCTGCTGAAGACGCATTCAGTTAAGCCCACAGACAACAATGCTGGCTCATCACAGACATTGGAGTCTTTCAGTTTTCAAGAGTATCCGATATTTGAGGCTCAGCTTTTGTTTCAGCAGTGCACAGACGATCTAAAACTGTTGGTTGCTCTAAATCAAGACTCAGTCCAGGACTTTATATCATTATGATTCCACAAAATGATTGCATTGACATTTTGCTAAAACTTCAGTAATTCACCTGAAGAAGGTTTGCAATAAAATGCTAAGATACTCTAGTAGCTTTATGCTACTTTTTATACTTTTTAAAAAATACTTTTTATAATTTTATACTTTTATAATACACATTTGTAATGCAGTCAAGCAGTATTGACCCAAAACTTATTTATACAAAAGTAAGGTTTTATTTGAAATGTATGTGTACGTAGAGTCCAACTTTTAGAATTTTTGTTTGTAAAATGTAATTGCAATTCATCAAAAACTGAGTGAAAAGCATGCTTAGAGTCTTCAATAAAGTGTCTTGCAGGATTAATGGTGTTAAAATGAATCGGGTTCTGAAAGTGCATAACATTGGGCTGAGGAAATCATCTGTGTATATTTGTGTGATTACAGGATTACTGGTGTAAAAGCTGCATGTTTAATGAAATCTTAAAGATTTCTTAAGTAAAAGACTGATATATACATTTCTAAAGGGGAAAAATATTTGTTTCTTCATAGGAAGGAACAGATTTGGAGAAAGCATTACATCACTTGCTCACCAATGGATCCTCTGCAGTAAATGGGTGCCGTAAAAATATTCCAGTCCAAACAGCTAATAAAAACATCATAATATACAAGTAATCCACACCAATCCAGTTCATCAATTAATGTTCTGTAATAAGAAAAGCTGCATGCTTGTAAGAAAGACTGTCACTTGCAGCTAAAATCTCTAAAGTCCCTAACATTTCTTTCTCATGCCTTTGGACTCTCATTATGAAACACCTGATGACTGCAGAAAATCTGTTGTTGAGCAAGTGATGTAATGCTACATTTCTCCAAATCTGCATAATGAATGGCCTGGATAAGTACATTTTAGCTAATTATAAATGTTTGGGGTATTATTTCCACCTGAGGTCCACTTATAATATTAGTTATTAGTTATAATATTATTATTTGGCCATTTTTTAGCTTCTCTTTCCTAGCTTCTCTTTCTCTTCCCTGCATGTGAAACGATATTCACATATATATAACTGTTTGGTTTTCTAATAATGTATAATAGTAATATAGTTTACAATGCCTGTAATATAGTTTATAGTGCCTCCTACAGACTCTTTGCGAAGCCTGCATTACATTGTGACAGATTCTCCAAAATAATCTTTAGCCATTAGTATTTTAATTATAGAATGTGCATCAGACACACAAAATTTGGGTAGCCACATGTTAATGTTTTGAGTTTCTGACCTCAAAAGTGAAATACCGATTAAAGGATATTATACATAACTAAATTTACAGTAACTGAACTCATGTTTGAAAAAACAAACAAACCTAATATTATCACCATCTCTTGAGTGCCAAAGACCATATAACAATTTTGAAAAACCTTTTCTAAAATTAACTTTTTACCTATATTCTACTTAATACATATTTTTTTATTAAGTTTCTATTTGTTTGGTTTAAAATATACATACCTGTGTCTATTATGCTGCAGGCCATGCTGAGTGGTTTCACGTCATGTCTTGCACAAGTCGGTTAGTCAGCAGACAAGAGACAGGGCGTGGAGGAAATTAGTTGAGACGAAAAAGTAAATGTGACACTGCATTGATTAGCAGATCGCCGTGCTAGATTATTTACTGTAAAAACAATGTGTTGGTTTGTTAAACCAATCAGACCATAACATTCTTATTTGAGCGTGTGAGGTTTTGAATTTACCGGCTTGCTATTGGCTGGCGGAGTGTAGGGGGCGGGGCTTCAACTCAAATCACTCACCGCTCGTGACTCCGCAGGCATGTAGTCTGTCTTGACGCCGCTGTGAACCGTGAAGCGGTTGGAGTGTGTGAAAACAAACTGCTGCAGTTCGTTAACAAGGAGACATTTTAATTTTACTGCTTTTTTTCGTTAGGCTGTACCACACGTGTCTGCCGCTTCTATTAGAGAGCATCTTACTCGAGTTAACAGACGGGCAGAGGGCTACTCTTTAATGTATTCAACGTGAGCCTCTTTATTATGTGTATACGACGGTTAATTTAACGGTATTTTACACTCGTATCGAATGAGCTAGCCATTCAAACCGGTAATAAAATGTCTGAGAAGATGTCAGAGAAGCGATACTCCAGCATGGATGAGTCCTCGCTCCGCAATCTGGTGAGTTCAACTCAGAAATGTCACTTTCTAATTTTATCAGTTATTTGATTTTAGTTTTAGCATCAATTTAGTTTTTTTACATTGTGGTAACGTTACGTGCTTTATCTAGTGTCCACATCTGTATGATAAAATCAACCACAGTAAACAATATGCGAGCTAAAGTGCACGTGTCATGTTGTAAAATGGTTAAAAATTAACAATGTCTGTTAAGAAGGCTTAAACCTTAACATTAACAAACATGCTGATGTTGTCGACAGTACTATTTTATTATTGTAGATTATTTCTAACTATTCATGATTGTGACACCTGAGTTTACAGGTTTATATTGGAAAAACAAACAATAGAGAAATACTAAAAGAAGTAAAAGATTTATAATATCACAATTAATATTAAAACTGTTATTGGTTTCAGTGAGGTTTTTTTAAGTGCTTTTCTAAAAATAAAAAGGACATGAAATAATTAAAGTTAGTAATAAAATTAATATGAAAATATTAATGTAGATATGAGAAATTTGTTTAAAATTGATCACTGATGAAGACTCCTGTATTAATTAATTATATTATTAATCAGTATTAATCTTGAAAAAAAGCTGTTGAATGTTAAACGATCATTCATTCCTTGCTGTTAAAGTGATTACTTAATGAAGGGTGATATGTATGCATACTGCAGACAGACAGAGCATGAGTCAGCAGTTCAGTCAGGAGTGATGGTACAAATTCACCAGACAGACCAAACCGAATTTGTATGAGTGGAAAAATGAAATGTCCAAACAAGCAGCTGGATGTAACTGAGCCTGAGTCAGTGTGTGCAATATGAGACTGAGAGAAACAGATAAAAAGGAACCAAACAAACAGATTAGGCGTAAAGCAGCAGGAGTTCCTAGATAAACTATCAGGTTGATAGACAGATAGTCCTAAATGACTGGGACAAATTAGTGTTTACCTTCAAACCTTAAATGTTCATCTGTCATGAACAACCACTACAGCAACACCTTCAGTCGTCTGGTTTCTGTTGAGTCAGTGGCTGTCGTGACAATCATGCTGCCCTAGGCCAGATATGAGGTGCTTGAAAGGGAACAAATCATTTTCAATGAGTGGTGGTTGGAATGAAGGGCAACTATGTGAAACTGCCAGGAATGAGCATGAAGTGGGCTTCTGAGAGCCGCTCTGAGCGCAACAATGCCACCCTATACAGCTGCAAGCGTCACCTACTCCAGGATCCTCAGAGTGACAGCACTGCAAAGTGCTTTATTGGTTAAAATTTGGTTAGGTAAAATTGGTTAGATTTACTGTGTATTCTTTTTTTTTTTTTCCAAGAGTGTCGTATAGCCTAAGCTTTTATGTATAGCAGACATCCATGAGTATAAAAACATACGGTTTGGATCAAAATACTCTGGCGTTGTTCTTTTAAAAACTGAATAAATCAGGGTCTAAAGATTCATTCAGAATATTGGAAGTGGAATTTCATACCAATTTGCATTCATGCATTAGATAGTATTAAAAAATCAAAGCATTTAAACTGACAGTAAATTGAGAAGTAATTCAGTTTAGTGTGATGAATTTTAAGTCGCACTGTCCTGCAGTCTCTGCAAATTTGTAGTAAAAATCAAGAGGAGATCAACTTTTAAATAAATGACATGGCAGATTGACTTCTAATTAGCAGCTATATGAGGTTTATTAATTAGCATGGGTTAACATTACCTTGGATTGGTGGTGTGTCATTCACAAATAACGCAGAATTATTTACGTTCATGGGGGAATTGTCTCTAAAATAGATATAGCATATGCCTACAAAAAGTCTTAACAGAAAAATTCCCAGTGAAATACAGCATAACAAATTCCTACACAATTGAATAAGCTCTTCTGTGACTTAAGTCATGAGCTTCATAAAGCTAAATTGTAAGGCAGGTTTAAACCGTCAGTTTAACCGTCAGAGCACAAAACCTGCATTCAGTGCAACTGGGAAAAATAAATATCGCCTGTTTTTCCCACCCTTATTCTTCTTTCATAGGTATACAGAACAGCCACTCTATTGGAACAATCTGGTCATGACAGGAAATGGTTAGGCTGATTTTTGTAACATGGTAGAGGGTTTTGTTGTTGCTGGCTCTCAACCAGCTTAGCCAGCTCGCTTGACTAACCTAACCTGGTTTACCTTGACCCACCAGTTTGTTGAGCATTTAGACTAAAATGACCACCTATGACCATGAAAATAGAAATGTCAGAAGAACTAGTTTCGTATCATGTCAGTACTAAAAACATGTATACATAAATAGTGTATAGGCACATACTTATAAAGATCTCTTGTGCTTTTCTGTAATGGGGCTGCACATGAACAGCCAAATGCACTCTGAACAGACAAATTTCCTATAATTATGTTGAACTATTTATGTTAAAAAAAATCCAGGGAAATGTAAATAGGGCATGTAAAACCACTCACTGCTCTAATTTAAGAATCATTCAATTCTGACATTTGTATTTGAATAATAGTATAAGGGTTTTGGCCGCATTTACGCTTCAAAGATGCTTTGCTGTTACAAGTGTAGTGGGAGCAGGTGTGTTGAAGAATATTGTCTAAAAACTACTCTTTTAAAATGTTATTGTATTCTGAAATTTTAACAGCCGTGTTAAAAGCACTTAAATGGGTTACCATTAGGGATTGAAGTTACATAATTTCAGTTACCATGATTTTAGAGCTGTGTGGTCCTGAAGGAAGTCTGAAAGTACTGCAGATTCCCACCTCAGTTTTCTCCCCCTGCAAATATTTTCCACTCTCCCCTCTTCACAATGTTTGGATGTCTGTGAGACGCGATTCCACAGAGGTCAGGAGTGTCACAGTCCCTCATGGTTTTTGGAGCAACATCTTTCTTGTTGACTATAGGGTTTATTTTTAGTTGCCTGTGAATATAGATTTTCTTTCTTTTTTTTTGTTCAAGATTGAGGAATTGAAGTTTCAATTAGTTTTTCATTAGGGATGTTTATTTGTCTTAATAGTTGTTCTCCTCAACTTTGAAGCCATTTCCTGATATAGCTTCCAAAAAGGCTGTATAATCGGTGTCTTTTTATGCAGAACTTGTAGTTTTTCAGTTTGCCTTTTCATGTTTTTTGACAAAAAATTAAGGGCCGGTTTCCCGGTTAGGAATTAGATTAAGCCAGGACTAGACCTTTGCTAATTATGAAATTTAAGAATTTTTAGAAACATGTCTTACAAAAATGCATTATCTGTGAGCATTTTAAGACCAAACAACGGAAAGATGTATTTTAAGATATCTCAGTGCAAGCCTTTTCCAGTTTAGACAGCTCTTAACATTTATTTTAATCTAGGACTAGTCATAAACCCTGTTTGGGAAATTGTCATTATAGGAATAATTCTCCCAAAAATGTAAATTCTGTCATTATTTACTTGCCCTCAAGTAGTTCCAAACCTGTAAGAATTTCTTTGTTCTGCTGAACACAACCAGGCTGTTTCACTATTCACTTACATAGTAGAAAAAAAATACTATGGGAGTCAATGGTGACCCAAAACAATATTCTATAAGGATGAATTTCAGTCTCTCTATATAAAAAAGGATCCACTCTCTGTCAGTAGATGGTGCTTATGGAACAGTAGCATTATAGCTATTTTCCTGCAAGTTATGTAAACAAGCAGTGGAAATGCTACTTCATTAGGCATTATACAGAGGGAAGGTTAAAGAAAAACTTTTCTGTAAGCAGTCTGTTCTGCTTTATGCATTCATCTTAATCATTCATCCATTCATTCATGTGAGAGACACTTACTAATATTGCTTAATGCATCCAAATTTTTTGTCATGGTTTATTGATGAACCGTTTAATCTCTAGTGCATTAATCAATGTTTATATGTGAATATAAGCCTAAATGAAATATTTTAATCATATAAAAGAGACTTGGATTAAATAGTTATGATCTCTCTAGAACTTTTTGAAGCATTAACGTTTTGGTTGCGTGGACATTTCGAAAGATCTTTGTGTTTTAAATAGGATCAAAAGTGATTGAAACCATGCACATGACAGAATTTCATTTTTGTGTGAACTTTCCCTTTAAAATGTGTCATATGAACACACCCCTGTCACATCATCACCAGCAGGTACTGTGGCTTATCTCAGATTGCCCGGCTGACTGAAATTGAATGGCTTCTGGTGAAAAGATCTTTGAAAAGGACACTCTAATCAGTGATGATCAGTGCTTCATTTTCAGTTTCTGGTTGTGGTAAAAGCTCATGTGACGCATTTTGTCAAGTGACTTGACATCTGCTGCCCAGTAACTCAGGTGCTTGATGAGATCATGCAGGAAGTTTGAATGGGATTGCAAGAACAGAATTGGAGGTAGTGGACCATGACACCCTCTTTCATGTCAGGAAAGTCTAGGTGTGTGTGCATTCAAATATACTTTTGAGCTTTCTCTGGGGAGCAGGGATTGGGTTTAGAAGCTGAAGTTATGAAAGTCTCCTGTCTTTCAGTATTCAGTCCTACTCCAAACTCATTTCATTGGTTGGTTAAGTCAGAAGTTATAGTTGTACTGCTCAAAATGTTTTGAAATTGAAGAAAGTATTTTGCAGCCACAAAAATTAAACGGGTCACCTTTAACATCACTGCTGAGTGAGCTGTGCTTTGCACTACTTTTTTTTTTTTTTGCTTCAAAAGAAATTTAACTTTGCAGAAACATCTGGTAGCGATGTTCTTTTTGTTGTTGGAATTGCTTAAGTGATTGTTGGATATTTTATAAACAATATTTTCAGGAATCATTAACCATGGTGTTATTTCTATGCTGTTGCCATCTAACCCCTCTTGTAGTTGTAATTTTCCTCCGATGCATTTGATGTCCGTGTTTATTGATTCGACAGCACAAATTTAAAAAAATCCATCAAATTATTTTTCTTTAGTTACTTAGTGCCACATTTCAGAACTTTTATAAATTTATAAATGTGTTCACATGTCATGTGAACCCTGACACTGACCTTACATGACCTTAAATCGTCCAGTCAGATCAGATTATATGTGAAAATATCTACAATAATAAAAAAGTATTATTATTATTATTATTAAGTGAATTAGCAGTAAAGATGTAAGAGGACTTAAAGGTTTTGTTTGAGGGTTTTATGTGTGGAAACAACCTTTCTGTTCCAAAATTATACATCAAAAAGCTTTTTTTCACTCAAATGTACCATGTATGACAACAAAACTTCCATGTGTGGTCGTTCACATAGTGCTGACCCATTATTGTAAAAGGTGGCATTAAATATATTCTTAGATTTTAGCAATGGGAATAATCCCACATCTGAAAGCGACTACCTGCATACCACAAGTGCACTATATTAGGTCTGTTTGGATAAACTATATGAAACTTGAATTTCCATTGGAATTTTTAAGGAAGTAACGTCTAGGAAATGGAAATGTTGCATCTCACAGACATTGAGGTGTTCCAGGGCATTGCTCATCTTCCTAAATATGTGTCACTACTCTTATTATCTTGCTCTCTTACTTTGACCTTCACCTCTCTCTTGTTCAGCCCCACATCACTGTCCCGAGGGCGGGGTTTTGAGGCCCGTGGCCTTATATGGTCATGCTGAAGCTGGAATGGACTGCTGATTCACATCTCTCTCTCTCTCTCTCTCGCTCTCTCTCTCGCTCTCTCTCTCGCTCTCTCTCTTGCTCTCTCTCTCTCGCTCTCTCGCTCTGCTTTTGCATCTATTTCCATTACCAAGAGTGATGGAGTATTGAAAGTTTCCATCAGTCTTACCTTCATCACCCTAACAGCAAAAAAGCCAGTGTACAATAAGCTCAGTTTGAGAAATTTTACTCATGAAAAGTATATATGACTCCCTCCACTTTGGAGTTAAAACTACACAAGTGTGAAAATGTACATTACTCACAGAGTGGATTTTTGGTGGTTTACTCATTATGCATCTCCGAGACCCTGTTACACCTGTAGTGTCTGCTGTTCAGTTGTGATTAACAGACCACCCGAGAGGAATACCAGATGTGAATGCACTTATCCTTGCATGATGCTGGAGTCTGGACTGCTGTGTTTCCATCTGTATTTATGAGCTGCTAATTTGGAATGAAAGCAGTAGAGGAAAACAGTGCAATACGTATCCTTGAGCAATACCAAAAGAAAATGTTGTGAATATTTGAGCGCTGCAGCTTAACTGTCAAACAGAGTTGGGGGCTCCATGCTGTCATCCAACTTTCTTTTTCTGTCATTCAACTTTTAAAATATTGTATCAAATACTAAAAAGGAATGAAGATAAGGGAATAACAATAAACACTCCTTGGATCAAAGGATTGTGAGAAAAAAGCTTTGCGTTTCTAATAAATAAGTATATATATATTTTTTTTTCCATAATTCACAATACTTCTTGCTCCGTTGAAAAATTTGTCTGTCTGAATCAGGAGATTAATATGCAGAGGTTCGTTTTGATGTGAGAACACAAAAGGAGATGCATTATTATGGATTATGGGTGGGTTAAAGTTAAAACACCTTAATGCTGGGTTGTTTCTAACAACATCGTTTTGTTGCTTGACAAGACGTAATCCAAGTTGTGTGGAATACTTTTGGATTTTTGTGAAATTTTTATCAGCTGTTTGGGCTCTCATTCTAACGGCACCCATTCATTGCTGAGGATCCAGTTGTGAACAAGTGATGTAATGCTAAATTTCTTCACAGTAAATCACTAGATATCCCTTTTAAGTTTAATATTAAATTAATAATTTAGTGTTGGTAATGTGGTTCTGTTTATTATGTTCATTTTAAAGAGTTCACAAAATATTTGTGAATCCTCTGTGGGCTTTCAAAGATATAATTCTCTGGCGCTCTGTCTAGAATAGTCCAGTCATTTTTCAGTCAAACAGGACATTATTATGGATGTATTGATAAGACATAAGAAAGTCAAATCTACCCGACACACTTGTTTCCTATGGATGATAAACCATTGCCACACTCCGTTCTGATGATGTAGGCTGTGATGGGTGTGCTGTAACATCCCAAACCACCAAATGCAGAAACTGTATAGAGGTTTAGGGCATTGGCTCTAATCTCAGAGAAATAGGCCAAAATGTAAAACCATTACTATAGAGTGAACATAGTGAACGTTTATTATTCACCTGCTGTGCAGATGACCTGCTTTCGTGTTTCAGCTGGACATTCCAGGTCATGACCTCGATTAGAGAGAGTGGATGAGTGTCACCCTCTTTATCTAGGACACTGTGTTTCTCTTCTCGACATAGTTAGAAGGACAAACTGAAAACCCTTTTTAATTATTTTAAGTATCCAGGTCTAAAACTAAACATCGGGCATGTTGGTTAATTATTCTGAAATATAATTTAGAGTTTATCTCACATCCTTTTGTCTAGAGGATAATGTAGCACATCCACAACAACTCCTTTCCAAAATAATAACTCAAAGTTTACTTGTTCTTTGTTTCTCCAGCTTGATAAAACTATTGACATAGATGAGCGGCGTCTGATCCGTACAGCGATCAGGGAGCTGCGGCGCTGTGAGATTGAAGAAATGGAGGCTGCGCTAACTAGCAAGCGATTCAGACGTGCGCACCAGAGCAGACATGAAGATAAAGAAAACCAGTGCCGGTATTAAGAATTTGTTACTTTATTTTTTTAAGAGTTATTGTTTATGCCAAATTAAAGAATTTGTTGTACAAAACGTAAAGCCTTGTATAACATAAACCATTAAATTTTTAACTTGTATTTGCAGTCCTGATTTGACAGCTTCATTAGACGTGCTGTCAGGGAAGATTCAAGCTTTAAGTAGCATCGAAGAACTTACTGGACTGGTAAGACCGTGTATAAAGATCTTAAATGTTTGTGTATGATGCTGTTGTGTTGTTCCTGTCAACATTCCTTGAGCGAGATGGCGCTCGTAGTATTCTGGAGATGGTTGATAAATGTTTCTGCCCCGTATGGAAAGTTGTCATATCACCAAAATCATGAAAGAAAAAGCCAACAACACACAACGTACTGTAAGCTCTTTGTTGGTGTAAAACAGAAAGCTGCAAAGAGTCAAGTCTAAATAAATACCCAGTGCTCTATGTTAAGTATTATGGTTTATTGTTTTTAATAAACGCAAATGGTGGAGATTGACTGATGTATAATATGGTAATTTGTGAATTATGTCAAGAGCACATTCAAATTACATACAATTTACTGCTATAATGGGGTGGTTTTTTTGTGTGAAATGGTAATTACAGAAAGTAAGAATTTATTTATAAGTCCCACGTGAAGTTTGTGTTGTTTTTCTGTCTTGTTTTTGAGGTATGAATGTGCAAAAAGTATTTAAAGGACCCAAAAATGAAAATGTGCTGATAATTTACCTACCCCCAGGCCATCCAAGATAAGTTTATTTCTTCATGGTAACAGATTTGGAGGAATTCACCATTAATCAGCCATCACTGGTAGTCAATGGGTGGCGTCAGTATGAAAATCCAAACCGCTAATAAAAACATCATAATAATCCACACCACTCCTGTCCATCAATTAACATCCTGTGAAGCCAAAAGCGGCATGTTTGTAAGAAACAAATTCATCATGGCTTATTCTGATGGCACCCATTCACGGCAGATGATCTGGTTGTGAGCAAGTGATGTAATGCTAAATTTTTTCAAATCTGATGAAAAAACAAACATCTGGGATGGCCTGAGGGTAGTACATTTTAAGTAAGTCTTAATTTTTGGGTCACCTATTCCTTCAAATATGGTCAAATATGTTAAGCAGAGCTAAGTGTACTAAACTTCATCCGAAACCTGCAAAAACTATTATTTTAAATATTTTTATTATACCAGTTTTGTGGAATAGTTTGAATTCCATGGAAACATCCCAACATTTTGTTTCAGTGGAATTCTGTGGGTTCACATTCTGTGTGGGCCTAAATATCAGTCATGTCAAGCTAAATACTGTTTTTGTGTGTCTTGCCCTCTGTTTTTCTTTCTTTCTTTCAAGTTACAAAGCGCCAGTGAATATGAAGAGAGAAAACTCATTCGGGCAGCCATTCGCCGGCTCAGAGATGAGGAGATACGAGGTGAGATTCTATCTAAAGGCCTGGACAAATATCTCTATATGTCTGTGTGTGTTTACATTCCCCTGTTTTCATTCACAGGAGCATTAGAGAAGGTTCAGACCGCTGGCCAAAGAACAGAGCGACGACAAAATCCTCAAAGCAGCTTTGACCTACAGGTGAGCAAATGTGCCGTGGTGAATATCAGGAGCGGTAAATCTCAGGGATAACTAGGCTGAAATTTGGGGCTTAATGTGGAATGAGGAGAGATAAATCTGAAGACATGGGACTGGAGATTGTTTTGGCCTGTGGAAAAGTTCAAGGATACAGTGAGTATGGGAATTAGGGCTTTTGTATAATTTTTGCCTATCTAATCACAAATATAGGAATACATATTTAAAATTATGTAAGCGCAGTTTTGATTGAGTGCTTAATTTGTAGCTCTTTAGTTTAGCTATTTAACTTTATTTTAAAGAGATTTAACTTTAAGTTTGTTTCATGCAAGAATGTGTTTTTGGTTAAATAATTGAGGAAGTTTGTTCTTGTGTTTAAAAGAAAGTTTAAAGAAAAAAAAGCATTTTTTTTAATTGTCTTAAAAAAAAGCACTAAATGACAAACCCGAAAAACTGTTTTAAACATGATAAAAAGACTCATTACTGATAACAACAACAATAATAGAGCAGCAAATAGTCAAAATGCAGCTTGGATAACTCAAATAAATTACACACATATATATATATATATATATACATATATATATTCAAATAGAAAGTAATAATTCTGAACAATTTTTCAGTTTTTACTGTAGTTTTTATCAAATAATTGCAGCCTTGGTAGAAAAGAAGATAAAGCACAAAAAAAAACATCTGACTATTATTTCTCAAATTATAAATTCACAGAAAAGTAAGTTTAAAGTACATTTTCAAAAGATTATTAAACAATTTTCTGAAAACTCGTGTTATGTATTTGTTTTTTTAATACATAAATAGGTATACTGGGAAAGTAAGCAAGCTTCTATTCTTTCTACTTTTTGCTTTTATTTTTTTCCCTTCTTCATTCCACACACACACACACACACACACACACACACACACACACACACACACACACACACACACGTGCATTTGTCCTTTAATGACTTTATGGTGCCTCATCATTTCACTGAAATGTGGAGAATGTTAAAAATTCAGCTTCTTTTACCTTAATCAACCCACGTCCCTTTCCACTTCTCACTGTCATATGTTAATTTCACGTCACTATCCTCAAGTTACTCCTTTCTTTCCATTGCTCTTTTTCAGGCATTTTTTCAGCCAGGCTTTCTTTCTCATTCTGGAGGCGTTTAAAAATCAGCATAGTTACCCATCTGTTACAATTCTTTGCAAACTTACCCACATCCAAACTTGCAGAACATCTACCACATTAACTAAAAAAGTAATAGCTAACAACAAATGATGTGTTTTCAGCACTGGAAAAGAAACTAGAATGTACATTTTTCTGAAGAGATTCAGTGTGACCGTATCGTCCTCCTCTGTCCTGCTTCTGTCTGGCTCTGTTTTGATAACAGTCCTATCTGGATTATATAAGCAGCTATGAGCCAATAAAGGGAAAAACCTCCTATAGTAATATGGTAAAGTTTATTCAGGAGTGTTTATCAAGAAATGATACAATGAAATAGTCGTTCGTCTGTTTTCATAACTATTTAAAACAACATCTGAAATAAAATGCAAAACTTCCCAGCCATCTTCTTTCAGTTGTGAATGGCAGACACTTAATTCAGTGGCAGCACACAAGGTGTTTATTATAAGGGGCGTAACTTTTGTCAGAACAAATTTAGTCTCTAATCTAATGTTCTTGTTTTCCAGTTAAGGCCCTGTTGTGTTCAGCTTCTCAGTTTTTAAAGGAAGATAATGTTCTTTTGAACCTTCAGATCTTCAAATAATCCTAAAAACATAATGAACATTGATAATGATCAGAAATTATTTTTCGTGCAACAAATCAGCATATTAGATGGATTTCTGAAGCATCATGTGATTAATGAAGACTGAAAATTCAGATAGCAGCAATAAATGAAATTTCAAAATATGTTTACATAAAAAACAAATATAATTTTTTTTTTATATTGTAATATTACGGTTTTAAATGAATTTTTAAATTGATTTACATGTCTTTTAAATGGGATGCTGTATTTAGCACTTCATAGTGAGTCTAGCCGTAGTCTAGAATATTTAATTAATTGTAAACCCCTAAAATGTGTTTGACTCAAAAGTTGCACTTTTTTAATACAATGAAAGTGGATTAAATAAGTAAAAGTGTATCATAATTAGAAAGTGTATCGTATTATAGCTTAAAGTACTACAGCTTCAGTTTTACCGACAGCTTTGGTAACAGTATTTCAATTCTTGAAATGTAAAGCAAGTATGATAGCAGGAAATGCATATTTCACGATTATTATTGGCCATATCTTCCCTCTTTCAACAGTGACAATACAATCTATATTGTGTAATAAATGACAGATAGAATGTGTTGAAATAAACAGGGCTAAATGGAAGAATGGCCTTTACATTTACATCTGCTTTGTTTACAGCAGCTTACTTTTGTCCCGAGTAAGACTGTTTTTCCTGTGTGTTTTCCCTCGTGTGCACCAGCAGAACTCTCGCCTTTGAATGTTTTCCTTTGGTGACGTGAGGTCTTTGCGTTTGTGCTTTCATGTTTGCTTTTGTGTTGTATCTCAGTTTGACATCTTTTCCTGTGCACAAAGATTGGAAATCATGGGACTCAGATTTCCAGTGTGGAAAATTTTTTTATTTGTTAATTTATTAAGTTTGCAATTATTATTAGCCTATTATTAGTTATAGACTATATTTAAAGCTCTGAATAGAAACCTTTTCTAATAAAAAAAAAATTCCTAAAATACAACTTGTTTTTAAGATGCATGAAGACACATGGATTTTCAAGTTTGAGACTGAGGATCCTGCACTGGTTTATATGTTGGTTTATAAAAAGAGGCAAGGGACTTGAGTTGAGCAGGAAAGGTGGGAGGTGGGATGGAGGAAGAGAGTGGGTGTGGTCAGGAAGAAGGGGAGTGGCCAGTGTGATTGTGTGTATGGTAGCCAGAGCTCAGGGACTGCGTACACACGTGTGGATTGAGAGCAGGAACAGACAGGAACTCCACAAGAAGGTAAATGACTTAACGTGTTGTTATAAAAAGCCTTAATACATTAAAAAGTTAGTTTTGTTGGTATGAATTAAAGTTAAGTAGTGTCAGAATTACTACTTTGTTTTAAGAATAACAGAGATTAAATAGCATACACATTTTTGACTGCTCAATTTTGAAGTCATTTAACTTTGTGTCATGAGTCAGTTAATTAAATTTTCACATCCACATAATATTATCAGATGTGTGTGTGTGTGTGTGTGTGTGTGTATGTCTATCTCTCTCTCTCAATCTCTCTATCTATCTATCTATAGCTATATCTATCTATGTTTCAATTATTTTAAATGCTTTTTGGTATTTTTAACTGTTTTAATTGTTTATCAAGGCTGATGCAATTTCTATTAATAATTTAAATAGTTAAAATAATTCTAGCTGAATTCATTGTAGTTTATTTCACTTTTTTAGTTGAATTTTATGATTCTGTGGAATATTTTTGTGGAAACCATGATTAGCTTTTTCTCTGAAAGAATATCATAAGAACTATCATGTATTGGAAATATGTTTTTGCAGCATTACAATTATCTTTACTGCGGGATTAATGTGTCTTTGCACAATAAAAGGGATAACATAAAGGGTAAAACATATTTTACTGACCCCAAACGTTTGAATCATTGTAGATATGTGTCTGCATTTAATAAAAAACATAATCTCGTAGTATTAGGTGTTCACAATGTATAGAAAATTAGTTTGAGAGTCTGATTGCTGGTAAAGCTGACGGCAGCTATTCAGTGAATATGGTCTATGGTCTCTTCATCTTTCCTTTTAACGAATATGTGTGTGTGTGTGTGTGTGTGTGTGTAAGTGTGTAAGTGTGTGTGTGTGTGTGTGTGTGTGTGTGTGTGTGTGTTGGAGCCAAAATGACAGGCCCTGCTACTGTATTTCACTCATGGTGAGTTAAGTGTGTGTGGTTCACCAAACTTATCCAGACGCTCATGGAAAATGACACTGACTGCTTCACACACGCTAGATCTTATGAGCTTTGTGCGCTCAGCCACCTCAAAATTGAGCAATTTTTAAGACATACAGCTTTATGTGGCATTTATGTGGGTAAACATATTTTTCATACAAGTGGGAGAAAAACAGAGAGTTCAGGAGAGTCCATTTGGCCCACATTTTACTGTGGTCACCATCTGAAACTCTTGCAGCACAATCAATGGATTAAACCTGTCAGAAAGGACTAAATCCACTGCATAGAAATGCATAGAGGTTTACTGTCAGTGTTCACTCAAAAAATAAGAACCAGTCATAAATTTTACTCTCAGAACCACATGCAATGTAACTGACTTTTTTTGTAGAGGAAAGATGAATGGGGACTGGAGCTTTTAAGCACCTAAAGAACAAAAAAGTAAATAAAGTTGTCCATGCAGCCCGTGCACTATAATCAGAGTGGTTTAAAGTCATGACATAGTTTTGTTCAAGGAATATGCAACTTTTAAGCATGAATGCAGCCGCTCCAGTTCACAGAATCTTTATTTTTGGGTGAAATGTCCCTTTAACAGCAACCCTGGTCTGAACTTCAGAAAAAGACATTTCTCAAGTGTTTCTCTGGCAGCCGACTTATAATTATAGTGTAGAAATATGGACGTGACTGCAGCGGAGCAGTTTCTGCGTCTGTTTGCTTTTATATCTGTTTTTCACTGAGAGAAAAAACAATGCTTTGCTGTTTGCAAATAAAATCTTGCAGGTTTGATGTGGGAGAGTATAGTCATGTTAGTCACCCATTTACATTTTAAGTTTAAATCGCTCTCTCAGACTGGCTTCTAAGACTTCAGCTGGTCTGAAACACAAACACGTGACCTCGCGTAATGCAGATTATATCCGTTTGTATTGGGCTGCTGATTAACAGCGCTTTGGTGTTTATTGTACCATATAACTCTTAATCCTTTTACAGCAGGTAGACAAACTCCATTAAGCCAAAAAGACTTAAAGTCCACGGCATTAAGCAAACACTAAACATCTTAGTTCATTCAGCCTTCTTTACGACTTTGCATACTCAAAGGTTCAGACTGGTTAAACTGAAAGAATATTTATTTAAATTCTGTCATTTTTTGCTCGAACGAGTAGCAAATGCTTAAAATTCAAGCTATAGGCTGTTGATAGCCTGTTATAATTAGTGTTAAGAACATTTTTTAGTGCAGAATTGCAATTTTGCAAGTGAAAATGTTAAAAAAAGTATGAAAAATGTATACTGTAATTTATACAATCCCATGTATATGTAAATGCTCTCCCTTAAAAAAAAGTAGAAATTTGTATATATTGTAATGGGCATTTATATTATATATTAAGCATTTATGGAAAAGAATGCTATAAACGCAGCAAAAGACATTCTTATCTGGCAAGTTTCATAGCAATTGATTATGAAAGTTAGTATATATGTTGTCTGTTGACCAACCAATCAATTGTTCTGGTTTTGCACGCAATCTTTAAGTGATTCTGATCACATATTGCTCTCTAGCCATTATGATTTTGACATTGAATAAGGCTTTGCAAACATGACTGGATATCTTCCAGACTGGAAGTCTTTTTTTTCATTTTCAGGTAAATGTATCTCTTGTTTTAAGTATGTTTAGATATTTGTAATGGGAAGCAAGACAAGAAAACCTTTTTGCAGTCAGAGGTAATGCATTTCTTGTACATTTACTTGTTTTTCTTTTTTTGCAGAACGATCAAGAGAACATCAAGGCCGAAGCGTTCATCAACAAATCAGAGAGAATTGAGAACCACAGAGAAGGTAAGTAAAATCACACAATATAATTATCTGAATGTCCACCTGAGAAAATAAATATTCCACATGAAGGTAGACAAGGCCAAGGGGGGGGAGCACCCGTAGAGATGTGAAGCTTATTTATGCCTGTCCCACAGACTTTCATCCCCCACCAGGTCAACCCCTATATTTAGACACAAAGTCTGTTAAAGTAAAACTTCTTTCCTGTGGCCCTGACATTTGTGGTGTTAGTGGTCCTTACTCAGCTGCTCAACCCAGTAATTTTGGCCAGGGTGAGAGCAGGGCCAAGCGAAGACGACCTTAATGAGTGCAGAAATTAGACATTTTGGGAAGCCACTGTTTGTTATTCTGACAGACACAAAGGAAGTTTGGGGCTGGGACAGGACAAGGAAAAGCATTTATGCACAGTTTTTGTGGAGAATGAGGGAAGGACGTGCTTTTTGTCATGCACATATTTTAAAGTTTGGCACAGATGCTCTTTTTGAGCATTTTGACCAATGTTTTTATTTCTACATTTTTACTTGTTATTATGTAATTTGGACATTTTGGACAATTTGACTATTCAATTTGGACATTTTATCTCATTATTGTAGTTCATTATCTCTATGACTATCTCATTATAGTTTTGACTGTCATAATTATGATTTTTTTTTATAATTATGATTTTGAACTGCCAACCACAGTCAAAATTGACAAAAAAATATACTCAGTCATAGATGACATAAGTACTAGGTCACAGTTGACTTTGAAAATACGACATGATATCTCATAATTTAGACTTCTATTCTGCAAGATAATTATGATTTACCAAAGCACTTTTTCTATACAAACACCATTTGTGTTGAAGAACATTCAAATTACTTTCGAAAAAAAAAGAAAAAAGAGATGAAACACCCTACTCTACTCAATGTAAATTTAGCGTCAAATGGACTAGTGGCCTAGTTCTGTAATTTTTGTAAACCATTCTTTCAACAAAAGATACAACAAACCCATTTTGAATTCCAGCTAAAACAGATCTGTTTATCTTAACGGATATGATTGAGAGACTGTGTTTTGGTTTGACGTACATTATTTTATAGCCTAGCATTTGTCTGAGAGTGTGGAGAGCCTGTCTTTGTGCTGAAGGAGAAGAATGTGTCTGAGGTTTGGATTTCTGAACTTCATTGCCTGCCACATCACTTGTGGTAAACAAAGCAGACAAGATGGTAATCAAATTAAGCACATAACTGGGCCAAAGCCTCAAGATCTCGCAATAACAAGTCTTAAACGCATCATTTAAATTCACTTAATTGAGCGAAGAGTGTCACTTTTTGGAGTTTTTGATTGATTATACCAATTATTTTATGCTGTATATATCTTAAATTGTTTGCAATCTGTTACTTTTTCTCTTTGTATTTTTACTTTTGTAATATTAAATGTAAAATCCAACATTCTCAGCAGCATTTTGCTATAAAAACGATTGTATAATTCTCATAATATTTATTAATTTAAGCAAACATATCACATATGTATCCTGACTAGGGATGGGCACCGAAACTCGGTACTTAATGGTAACACTGCTAAATTATAAAAGACCGAAGTATCGATAAGCTCTGACGTTAACGGTTCTGCTATGGGTACTGGAGAAAAAAAAACATTTCCTATTTATTGCTAAATAATCGCTACCTAGCATATTTGAACCTTTTCTAATTTGCAATAATATTAAAGACATTTGCCTGCACTTGTTATTGGCAATCTCACGCGCAAAATGTCTGTCTATATTAAAAATAATGTGTTCTAATAAAACATAAACATTAGCCACAGCTGTTTTGGTTAAACCACTGTTCATTGTTTTACTGGAAAATTGTTGTTTATTTATTTGTTTTACAATCATTTGTTTTGTTTGTGTAATATTTGCTCAAACATTGGTGTTTGTTAGGCTACAGATAATTATTTTACATAAAAAAAAAGTATATTAAAAACACAACAAAAAGTACAGATAAGAGTACCTTTAAAGTACCGTATCGATAAAAGTAGTAATAAGGTTAAAACCTTTATTACCCATCCCTAATCCTGATTCTGTAAGTGAAGAAAAAGACCATGCAACTTAAAAGCACAGACTGTACTCTGCTCCTTCAGAGATCTGAGAATGGTGGAAACGGAACGATACTTCCTGACCAGATGTGAAAAGTATCAGGATGTCGGCAAGACTGCTTTCCTACAAATTACAGGGATCTGCTGCTCAGAAACGCCGTTACCTTTAGAGCATTAGCTCTCTCTCATTACAGCTAGACTCTGAGACTGACGCGTGAATGTCAATCTTTTGTCTAAATTTTTGCTTTTACCACCCTATGCAAAATCTCGGGTCTCAGGTTTGAATTTGGTAATTAAAGTAAAGTAACTGCTTCACAATTTTAATTATTTTTAAGAAGAAGAACAAAAAAGCTCAGGTACAAGAATCTTGAAATCTGAGCTTGTACATGCAAACGTATAAAATTTAAAATATATACGTGAGACGCTTATGTCACTTCCTGTGCCCACCATGTATTCTGTGTCTGGATATCTCTGTCCTCCCAAACAGCTTTTGCTCTGAGTGTGCAAACATTCAGGAAATGTGAAAGGAAATGTCCTATCTCCACCCAGCATTCACAGCTCATTACAATAACCATCTGACATTCCTTTGGCTTAGTTCAGTTCGTTTTGTCTGTCCCTGGCAGCATACATTTGCTTTTATATGTGGTTAACCTAGTATTTCACCATACATGCTGGTGTAAATCTTGCTAGTCCCCTGAAAGAAATTTACTATGCATTATTCATTCATTCGGGATGCATATTTTTAGCTATGCCTTGGCCTACAATGCAATGCAATTCCTAATTCTCCCATATTTTTAAAATGCTAACAAGATCTGTATACACACAAACACATACCTATACTTATACTTATAGAGTCTTCATAGACGTAATGGTTTTTATATTGTACGAGCCATATTTTCTATCACCCTACACCAACCCTGCACCCAAACCTATCTCTTAAAGAAAACATTAAACATAAACCACACGTACACACACAGACTGTTAATATTCAGGATTTGATAATCAATAAACCAATAATTTTCTTACTTGAAATAAGTTTTCCAACAAACCAAGACTACTGTATATATGATTTTAGAGAGACAATTTTTTTTACTCTAGGAAATTGCTTGTTTTACTAATGTTTAAAAGTTACAGTAAAGACAAGAAAACTGTGAAATATTATTACAATTTAGAATAGCTGTGTTTTCTTTTGTAATGTATAACATTTTTTTACATATTCCTGTGATCAAAGCTGAATTTTTAGCATCATTACTCCAGACTTGAATGGCACACGATCCTTTATAAATCAGTCTAATATGCTGATTTACTGCTCGGGGATTTTTGATGATTATCAATGTTTTGTAGAAATTGAGATGTTCTTTGGTCCTTTTTTTTTTTTTTCATCTTTTTTTCAAAAAAATGTAAAAAAATTTAACATTTCAAAATTTTTCAAGACCAAAGAACATCTCAATTTCTACAAAACATTGATAATCATCAAAAATCCCAGAGCAGCAAATCAGCATATTAGATTGATTTCTGAAGGATCGTGTGCCATTCGAGTCTGGAGTAATGATGCTAAAAATTCTGCGGAATTTTTAAAAATTCAATTGCATTGCAAACAAGGTTAATTTTCACTACAACAGTATGAATGTTATGAAAGTGAGCTGAGATTTGGCGATAGCTGAAGTGGACTGAAATGAGATTGAGACTGTTTTTTTCTTGTTTTCTTATTTTGGTCAACTTAAAATGCTCTGAGGTTGATTTATTTTTAAAGGAAACTGGTAAAAACACATTTATTCTAATCTTGAAAAATTAAAATGATTAAAATCTTGTTTTAATGTGCTTAGTTATGTGTTTGTCTCTTCTCTTGCAGCCTCAAACCCTGACATGGTTTTAGTACTAGATCCTTTGGTCAGAGAGAAAGTCTCCTGCCCTCTGACCCAGCGGATCCAATGCGATCATGGCTCGCCCTCCTCCGAAGTCATTCCTTCATACCGAGAGCGTTCAGACTCCGGAGAATCGAATGATAGTAGCTCCCATCAGAGAAAGAGGCTGAACTCCAGTGCCTCAGACCGAAGTCATGACTCCCTGTCTGCTGCTGGACCACCTCTGAGGGACCACAGCTCACGGTCAGGACCAGATGGAGAGGAAGTCAGGGCAACTATGAATTCAGAGGCTCTGCAGATGCATGGAGACCTCAAGAAACTTGACAACGGCATGGAGACGACTCTATTTCAAAGCACAGCAAGTTCACAAGCATGCACACTGAATGAGACCAGTAAAAGAGCTGAAGGCATCTTGGGACAGAAGGTAAATAGAAATGAAAGGTGTCTCGTGGGAACACTTGCTCTGTTTGTTCCACCAGGAGGTACTATTTGTCTCTGTTTGAGATTGTCCTGTTTTATCTCTGTGAATCCATCCACCACTTGCTCAGACATTCATCGGTTCCATAACAGTGTTCAGATGTGATTAGGAAATCATTGGGGGTGTTTGGCTAGAAATTACTATTACTTATTGATCATATTTAGGGTTAGTGAGTTTGGTTAGTTAATTTTCAGCTTCACTACTGCAGTCTTCAGCATGCTTCAGAAATCATTCTAATATGTTGATTTCCTGTTGTGCTGCTTATTTTTGTGTGAAAACAGTGCTATTTTTTTAGGATTATTTGGTAAATGGAAAGTTAAAAGAACAGCATTTATTTGAAATAAAAAAAAATATTCCTAACATTAAAAATGTCTTCACTCTTACTTTTAATATATATGCTGTATACAAATACATGCATGTATATATTAAAGACAAAAGTTGTTCAAATATGAAATTTATTTATTTTAATATAAAATATAAAAATATTATATATATAATATTAAAGTATTTACATTTATATTATTATACTGTATGTGTGTGTATTTATGTCCATATATATATATATATTACATGTTTGCTGCTTTCATGCCTAATGAGAATTTGTTTGTTTTTTTCCAGATCACATCAGGTAGAGTTGCTCTTTTGACTTCTCTTACAAATGGAAAGGATACAGGTGAGCAGTTCTGCAAGTCCTCATTTAAATACAGCACTAAAGACTGTTAGCTAATTAATGTTGGAAATAACTCTGCCCTAGATTTAGTTAATAATTAGTTCATTATCTATAATTGCACTTTCTCCATTTGAGTATGACTTTCATATGATGTAAACCTGACAGTATAGTTGGCCAGCAGCAAGTCAGCGTCCTTCTGCTTTTGTTTAAATTGTGGAAAGTCACCCTCTTGCAGTCAGCAGGCCATATCCCAAGATCTTCACTCTTCCTTATGACCTAATAGGGCCATTACCACATTCACAAGCTTAGAGGTCCAGTCCAGTGTAATGTTTTAATCAGTCTTTCCTGTCTCCTCCCCCTACTGCTAAAACCAAAACATCCTGTCTGACCCATAGGGATGAAAAATCCCAAATGAGATGGAATTAATAACCTTACATTCACATTTGTTTACTCTAGACACAATGAAATTAGATGGAGAGCAAGTGAAGACTTTTGATTAAAGGGTTAGTTCAGCCAAAAAATGGAAAATCTCTCATCAGTGTCAAACAAGTTGTCCATATTTGATATTATGTTTATATGTGAATAAAAGTCTAAATTAAATCTCATAATTTAATAAGAAATATCTTTCGTTCAATAAAACTTAATCCATTAGATTTTTATGGATTTCTTTATTAACTTGTGTTAAGTTTTGAGAAAAAGGACTTTCAGTGGAGGGACAGAAATCTTTAGTTTTGTTTAGAATATTAATGGGTTTGGAACTACATGAGGTTGAGTAAATGTTGACAGAATATTTATTTTCGGGTGAACTGTCCCTTTAAATCTTATGCTTTTGCAAAAAAAAAAAAAAAGAACAGCTTCTCACACAGGTCTTTTCTAGAGGTTAAGAAGAGGTGTTGGATATTGCTAATATTTCAAATGAAACGTCAGAGATTTAGTAATTATTATTACTCAAATAAGCAACTAGTTCCTTAATTGCATGCATATTACTAGTATTTTGGCTGTATTATTAGTACTTATGAAATGCATATTAATGCCTTATTCTGTATATTTTAGAGTATTTTACCCTACCCCATACCTAACATTTTAAATATAATGCGTTTTTCTTTTCAGATTTTAAAAACAAAGCCTCATTCTCTGGGCCCGTCATTCGTACAAACTCTGTTCGCGACAGGATGCGCAAGTTTACCGAACCTGTTACGAGTGCACCTAAAATCAGCCACAGTTCTTCTCATTCTACAAACATAGTGTCTGCTGAGAGGTCCTGGGACACCTCGTCCTGTTCTTCCTCCATCCCAAAGAAAGAGAGGAATGTCACTGAGAACATGTTGGCCCAGCCCAGGCTTTTCTCCAGCCAATCACACGCTGCAGTGGGCAGCTCACACGGCCGCACTGAAAATGTCAGGCGTGTGTCTAGTGGTTCAGAAGAAGTGCAGACTCCTGAGGGAGAAGCATCTTTAGGAACCCACGACACCCGGGGTGAACCCGAGTCCAACATGAAGACCTTCCTCAGCATTGAGATCAAAGACGGACGAAACCCAACTTCACACTCTTCGCTGTCATCGTCCTCTTCAGCCGTAAACATGAGCCCTCGAATCATCACATCTGCTGCTCCACAGAGATCAGGTAAGCAAATGAATCAGCTGATTCATAAAACGGATACAAATACACCTATTTGTGCATTTTGGGTTCAAAACAATAGTGGGCGATTTGCATGAAGAAAACATTTTATACATTTAATGGAATGTGTATTGCTTTAAAAAAAAAAAAAAAAAACTCTGCCAAATGTATAAATATGTAAATCTAAATATAAATGAACTATACATTGTACTGTACAAAATTTTGGTGTAAGATTTTTTTTTTTTTTTACAATTATTTTAATTAATACTTATATTCTGCAAGGATGTATTAAACTGATAAAAAGTGACATTTGTAATGTCTCAAGAGATTTTGGCATTACATTAGTGATGATCTTTTGAACTTTCTAAGAATCCTTAAAAAATGAAGCAGCAAAATTCATAATAATCAGAAATGTTTCTTTCTCGGCATATTAAGTGATTTCTAAAGGATCGTGTGACGTTCAGGACTGGAGTAATGATGCTAAAAATTCAGCTTTGTTCACATGAATAAATTACATTTATTACAAAAGGAAAATGCTATTCTACATTGTAATAATATTTTTTACAATATTTATATTTTTACTGTATTTTACTGTATTTTTGATCAAAAGAAATGAGACTTCTTTTAAAAACTTTAAAGTATATTCATATAGAAAAACATTCATTTTAAATTATAGTGATATTACACTATACATCTGTGGCTAACAGGCTATTGTTTCACTCATAACATAATATGCAAGCCATTCTCTCACAAATATTTAGTCTCTTAATGTTTTTTGTTTTTTATCAACCTTAAAATCCATGTTTAAATGACTTAGTATCGCCAATATTTTTATTTGAATCAGGTAAGGTTTGGACTGCTATTTCTGTGTTTCAAACATTTTAGCAATTAGACAATGTTCGCAAAGAGTTAATTTTAGTCACCTGTTATCTTTATGCACATATATATCTGTAAATATGCCGCACCATTATTTCTGTGTACGTGTTGATGTCCTCAGATAATTGTTTTCAAACTTTGTTCTGTTGATTGTCAAGGAATCCAAAATTTATCCAATATCCAAAACACACAATTAGGGATGGGTATCGTTCAAAAATCGTTCGATACAAATTTTATGAAATCAGTTTTAACAATATTACGTTATCTCAAAAAAAAAAATTCAGCTTGCTGACATTTATACGGACTCAAAACCTCATTTCCTGAGCCACTGCATGGACAAAAATATATCCAACACAATAAATCAGTGCAAAATAGTTTGAATAAAAATAGTTTTCAGTTTACATTTCTTTTATGCTAGCTTTACACTAGTGCGTTGATATTTCTTACAATAGCTAGAAAATATTGTGTATTTAAATTTTATTAAGGCATAAAACATTTGTCTTTTAATTAATGAAGATTTCATTTTAGCTTTGGAAAGTGTAGTCTATTATGCACATTTTACTGAACAATAGTAATATATTTCTGCTGCCATGTCCAAACCGAACTTTTATTTTAATGGTTTGCCATGAATACCTTTTACAATTCTGTGTGTACATGATATGAGAAGTGAACAACCACACACCGTGAACACACACCCAGCAGTGGGCAGCCAGGGAGCAGTTGGTGAACGGTGCCTTGATCAAGGGTCTCACCTCAGTCGTAGTATTGAAGGTGGAGAGCGCACGGGTTATTCACTAACCCCACCCACAATCCCTTCCAGGCCTGTGACTCAAACCCACGACCTTTGGGTTATAAGTCCAACTCCCTATCCATTGGGCCACGAGTTCATAGTGAGAATTGAGAAATTAAGGTGCCATGTCCTGTTTCTGTTTTTGAGTCCTATTGGCTATTGTTTAATATCTTGTGTTTCCATATTTTTGTCAGCGCTGATGGTGTGTTAATTAACACACTGACGTACCGTGCAGTTGCACCTCTGGCACTCAAGGTCAAGTCCAGACTTGTGGTCCTTTGCCAGTCTCCATTATTTCCTGACTTTCTATATTGCACTGTCAGCTAAAAGGCAGTAAAACAGCCCAAAAAAAAAAAAAAAAAAACTAAAACATGGATTTCTTACTAATTAGAAAGAAATCAAAATGTTACATTTTGGCATTTTCCTCTTGATAATCATAGTAGTCGAAAACCTCTACTACTGTAAGTTGGAATTTTGTATGAAAACTGGTAGTGGGATTCAAATTAGATTGGTTTCAAATGATGATTCTAAAACTATTCCTTAGTAATGATGGATTTTTGCCTAAAGTAGTGAGGTCACAGACCTAGAAAGCTGGAAAGGTAGTTACTATGCGTTTCACAGATGTTTTTATGGGGAAGGCTGAGTGAGTTGATGGAACAAATTGGAGTGCAAGCTGTGCATATTCTCCGTTTGGCAGCCATGTTGGAAATTTAACCCTAAAATTAAATATTTCCATTCATTCCTTCTCCATGATTCAAGTAAAGAATGAGTAAGCCTATTTAGCGTTTCACATATAAACTTTAAATGAATCTCTTTCTGGAAACTGTTGTGGTTGATTTCACCCACTGCTCTTGAATTGTACTTATGAATGTGAAATCACAGTAGTTCACCCAAAAACGAAAATAATCTCATCTTAGATGGTTTGCACTAGAGAATGACACGGGAGTGGATTTTCACTCCTGTCCCGTCCCACTCCCATAGAAAGAAATCCTGTCCCGTCCCACTCCCAGACCAAGATTTAAAAATAATCCTGTCCCATCCCGCTCCTGGTAAAATGACGCCCACTCCCATCCCGTTTCTGTTTAAAATGACTCCCGCTCCCGCTCATTTCAAGAGTTCACGCTTTCTTCATTAGTAGTATTTTTGCGGGTTTGGCATGCTGTCAGGGAAGCGAGCCCTAGTGGCATGAACCCTAGTGTGG
This sequence comes from Enteromius viviparus, assembly GCA_032353835.1. NCBI lineage: Eukaryota > Metazoa > Chordata > Actinopteri > Cypriniformes > Cyprinidae > Enteromius > Enteromius viviparus. The sequence goes on along the minus strand of JAUCNO010001334.1, from coordinate 1,023,673 downwards.
GCAAGGGTTCGAATTTCGGCTCGGTCCCAGACTGCTCCCCCTGGAGGAGTGAATAGAAATTTAGGCGGAGGAGGAAAGCGAGATGTGAAAAGGGTTGAAAGTCTGGGTTTTTATAGTGAGAGAGTGATTGGGAATAATTAGCTAATGGTCTACCAGCTGTGTTTGATTAATTTGTATCGCGTTCCTCTCGAAATGTGTTATTTGCTAAACGTTCACTTAGTGTTAAGGTAATACATAGAATTTTATTTTATCTGCTCCCGTCAAGCGATGCTACTGTGACACCGCTACTTACGCATTGAGACGATCAGCAATTTCCTGCCAAACTTTCTATCTTGCTTAATTTATTGCTGCTGTATTGCCTTTTTTGGTGGTTTCCAATAGCAAACGTTGTTTTGCCGGAATTGCGTGGGCACAGTGGCGGTTCTACCCTAAATTGCTCCCCAGCCAGACTCCCTCCTGGCGCCCCCCCCCCATCCGCTCCATACAGTACATTTTTTAGTAAGTGGGGCCGCTTTTTCAGTATATTTACACTGGCGATTTACAATATACTGTCAATATATTGGCTATACCCAACCAGGGGCGTAAATCCCGGGGGGGGACAGGGGGGACAGGGGGGACATATCCCCCCCGATCCGAGGGTTGTCCCCCCCCAACCCCCTAAAATCATTTTTTAAAAAAATCGCACTGTCTATTGTGAAAAATACATGTATGTATACCTAAAAAGAATTTGTGTAAACAGAAATTCTAAAGTAAAAAATGCATTTCGAAATAGTTGAGCTCCCCCTCCCCTTCTTCACAGTGGTTTGGCCCACTGCTTACTATTACCAGTTCGTTCATCTCAACCACGCTGGTCGCTACCTACACA
>JAUCNO010001334.1:997821-1022708 GCA_032353835.1 Enteromius viviparus | reverse complement strand
ATTATATATATATATATATATATATATATATATATATATATATATATATATATATACACGCAAAATCAAGAATCAAAACATCAGCACTAGGGTTCAGACAGTTAGGTGAAGTGCTCAGGGAAGCAGGTGTCAGTTTGAGAGTTCAGAATGTCGTTAGAGAGGAAACAGTGGGTGCAAGTCACACTTTGACTCGCAGCTGCACCGAGCTGATGCACAGGAGCTACTGACCTGTGTGGCGTTGGAGGCAGGGCAGGTTTCATGGAGTTGATGGGGTTCATCGGAGGAAGCTAGGGGTCTATGGGACACCCCAAATCTCCTCAACCTAGCAGGCAGTCTGCAAAAGAAAGGAAGGAAGGAAGAAAGAGAGACACGTTAGACTGACAGGACTCAATCAAAACAAAGGCTCCGTTCTGCTGCGACTCACTGAGGCAGACACGTAACGCCGCTGTAGTGGCTTTTTACCAATTTCATTTGGAGGGCTCTCGGGTGGCTGTGGTTCTGCCCAGAGGCACGAGGGGTTAATCAACAACTGACTGCGCCAGCACATCTTTCTCCGCTCTTTGATAGGGTGGGTTTTGCAATCGCTTCCTCGTGTTGGAGCCCTTCCACCAATCACAGTTTAAAAAGCAGCCAGCGCCGCACACAAAGGAGCGAGCTTTGACAGCATGTGGCATCTCTTGGGCTCCTGCACCGCAGTCGAGAGAATCTCGGGACTGCAGCTCCCGAGACAAAAGCCAGTGCAAAGCTCGTGCTTTAAAACAGAGCAATGGGTCGCGACGGTGGACGACCCATACGCTACGTCTTACTGCAGGATCTTCACAATCTCTGCGCCGATGGGAGAAGCCGGGGAAGGAGGGAGAGAGGGAGGGAGCGAGGGCTATTTATAGCGCGATTTGATTTCAAAAAGAAAAGAGAGATGTGGAAACACGGTGGTTCTCATGGCCACTGCCGCCGTTTTGAGATCTGAGCCCTCTGCGAAGATAATGCCTTCAACCCCGCTCAATTATTTAAGCCATCAGGGAGCTTGTTCCGACCAAAGAGGGTGCTTCTTTGTGCGTGTGCGTTTAGATTGTACAACGTTAATAATGACAACAAGACCCCCTACGCCCCACCCCACTGCCTCTCCGTCTGTCTCCACTCTCAGGGGTGAAGCTTGATTAGCGCACATGCTAATTTGCCGCCAACATCAGTGGCTGTCAGTCCCCCTACACCCCTAAGACTCTCTCCACCCCCTCAACATCCCTCTCCGCTTCCATTTTCTTCTCCTTCCTTACAGATTTAGGTCAGACACCCCACAGCTTGAAAAGAAAGGTGGATGAACGCGGCTGCGTCGAGGGGGGCTGCAGAAAGAGTCACTCAGAGGAGTGACAGAGTTGATCAGAGAGAGGTTCACCTACAGGGATAATGAGAGGATCGAGCGGAGGATGAGAAAGGGAGGTGGGCGGCAGCGACAAAATGAGATCCTCCATTGTCGTGTTTTGATAACCACTTGACTGAAGCAGGCTTTACATGCTCGTGTGGACGTTTTCATTAGCAATTACACCAGCTCCATCCGTGTAAAGAGCCATTTATTAAACCTGTGTTTGATTTGTGCCACGTTGCGATGCTATGCCGAAGGATTTGTATATTTATGGTTTTTGCATATTCTTACAACTAAGGATGCATACTATATAGGTGAAGACCAACAAAAGACCCTCTTTACGACAATAACCAACATCAAAATATCCAGATTATATGGAATAATATGGATTAATAGGTCATTAATCATTATATACCAATCATTATCAAATAAAAGACGTACAAAGTAATCAGTAAATTACTAATATTTTACCATAGGAAAAGTGGTCACAGCACTAGCTACAAAGTAGAGGATGACACGGAAGTGGATTTTCACTCCTGTCCCGTCCCACTCCCATAGAAAGAAGTCCTGTCCCGTCCCACTCCCAGACCAAAGTTTAAAAAATAATCCCCTCCCATCCCGCTCCTGGTAAAATGACTCCCACTCCCATCCCGCTCCCATTTAAAAGACTCCCACTCCTGTACCGCTCCCATATATATACAAAAAGATGGCTTCTGGGACAGCTGGGTTGTGTAGTTATTTGTTTATTGCGCTACATTGTAGGCGTATTAAAAGGAAGCTACATAATGGTGAATGATTTACTTTTTTTTTTTTTTTCGTCTTTCCTATTGGTTGATTTCCGCTCCCGTCTGCTCCCGTTTACTATTTTTCCTGTACTGTCCCAATCCCGTGATTAATAGCAAAGATGACTCCCATCCCGCAGGAATCCCACGGGAATCCCGTGACCCGTGGGATTCCCGAAAAAATGTCAGCCACTAGTTTGCACCCTTTTGTCCCTTGAAACCATATTGTTTTTCTTTTTCTGTGGATCACAAGATTTCCATTCAAAATTACAATGGCTAGCAAAAATAAAATTAAAATCATAGTGTGTGCTTTAGTCTTCTGAAGCCATATGGGAACTTTATTTAAAAATACTACTTATAAAGCACATATTATGGCATGTCCATGTTTAAGGTCCCTTAACCCTACCCAAAACCTAAACACAGCTGCTGCTGCTGCTGCTGCATCAACTACCTTACTGTCCATAAGCCGTAATTAGGAGTATTTTGAGTGAAAACTCCTAGTTAATAGTGACTGTCAAGTGTTACCAAAAAAACACATTTAATTTTTTTTTGTCTCATCTCAGCAAAATATTTTTTTCCAAGTAGCAGTAATGTTCTGAACTCAGTCAGTTCCTCAGAGTCATTTTTGTGGCTTTTTCTCGATGACACTGTGAATGGTAAGATTTGACCTTTTCTAAGTACCATCTAGAATGGTTTATTCTAACTTCCACTTCCTGTCAATTGAACCAGCAGTGCACGATTTCAACTTACAAACATTTGGATGTTTTGTATCCAATTTTTTTGTATCCAGACTTTTGTCTTCATTTTCACATAGATTGAAGCAAATCTCTTTATGCACTGAATATTGGTCATGCAAGCAATATTAGCTAACTTATGCTGTACAAGTTACTTGAAGTTGACTTATTCATTTATAAAGCGTTTGATTAGTGAATTAAATGCTTTTAAAACGAAATGCACTTCATTATTACTTCAGAATATACATGACCACATGATTATTTGCTAACACTATATTTGAAGAGTTATGTATAATGCATTAAATATTCATAATGTAATGCATTATATAGTATGTTTTCAGAATTAAAATACAGTATATATGCAGACATTACATACGCATTATAAATGCAAAATTATTGTTGGATTTGAAATCGTTGTGTTTTATTGCATTGTAAAGGTGCAACAATGCTTAGGTGTCGATATCTTTCATTGCGATATAAGATGTTACAATGCATTATTCATAAAATACTTTATAAATAAAAGCTTTGAGTAAAAAGTCAAGTTACTTTATACATTTAATCATTTTACTTGCATTGCTATTACAAATAGCCTATCTTTATACTGTTCCAGTGTATATAGACCATACATAGCTATGCCATATCTTCATAGTAATATCCATAAAATAACTGTTGTATTTTGGTTAACTGGCATGTGTGCCTGAGGACCCCTGTCATATAATCATAATTCACATGCCATTTCACCATCTTTCACGCTCCTGATGCATAAACACAATCTCTGTTCTCCTCATTGTCACATCTCTCTCTCTCTCTGTCTGTCTCTTCTCAGTATCATCAACAGACCATATTTGTCATAGTGCCACAGCTCTGTCAGATCTTCCTTTTTTGGAAGCGCTTTGCTCATCCTTGCTTCAGAAAGGTCTCACAGGCAGTGGAAACGTACTTGAAAGCCTCAGGATATTTAATGATATAGACCTGCAGTAAAAGAGTGTTTACCGTCTCACTGAACCACATAAGGACATTGACGTATTGTGTAATCGCTCGCTAACTGATGAACATACCATAAACAGAGTTGGTTGCTTTATTTAAGAGTCATGTAGACTCTCAGATTTCGTCAGCAGCGTGTTCTTGAACAAAGAGGTTTTTATTTGGGAATTTATTGATGTTTTTATGTCTTTAAACAAACCAGATCCCTTGAGATAAAACATGAAGGTTTTAATTAATACTATCAAGTTTTTTTAGAGAAACAACTTAGATTGGAGAAAACAAGTCAAGACATTCAGAGACTTTTGTACGCTTGTACATTTTAAAAATTGGGATTGTTAAGATTTGTGTATTTTGAAAGAAGTCTCCGTATGATCACAAACCTGTATTTATTTAATCTAAAATAGTGTAAGAACAGTAATATTGTGAAGTATGATTAAAATTTAATACGTCAGTTTTTTTGTTATTTAATATATTACAAAAATGAAAATTATTGCGTGATCAATGCTTAATTTTCAGCATCATTACTATAGCCTTCCATGTCACGTGATCCTTCAGAAATCATTCTAATATGCTGATCAGGTAACATTTCTGTTTATTATTAATGTTAAAAACAATTGTGCTGCTTTATATTTTGGTAGAAAACATTTTATTTCAGGATTCTTCGATGAATTGAAAGTTCAAAAGAATAACATTTATTTGAAATGGAGTCTTTTATAACACTGTAAATGTCTTACTGCAGCCTTAGTGAATAAGTCTTATTTTCTTAAAAAAAATCAAACAAACAAAACAGAGTTTTGAGTGGTAGTATGTTAAAATAACAATTTATTTGTAGTTTATATATAATAACTGGCCAGTACACACTAATGTGGCAAGGGGTGCTTTTTGTAGTGTACTCCATGCTGAACAGCCAGAGAGCAAGGAGGGCGCTGAGCAGTGTTTACATTAGCAGTAATGTGACCATGCTAATTTATGAGCCCTATGTGGTGCCATTGTGGCAGCTTACATAACAGACTAAAGGCTCCACTTCACTCTCATCCACTCCAACTGAAGCTTTATTTAACCTCTGAACAGTGCTGTTTAAATATTTCTTAGGGTGGTATGATGTTTTCAAATCTACACTGTCATTAGACGTTTTTAAGAAGCTCATCTAAATCTTGTTAGTCTAAATGTTATCTTTTTGCTGTTTTTTTTCTGTGTCCTCTCAGAGCTGACGCTCGGTTTAAGAGCAATGCCATTCAAAGTGAACAGCTCAAGTCTCTCATCAGGATCCTCTGTTAAGGTATTTAACGTATACAGACAAACTATATTTGCATCCAGTTGAAATCTCTACTCATTTCTCTTTCCCCCGGAGGTCCTCTTGTAATATTAGTCATTGATGGCTTTTTTTCTACCTTAAACAGTAATAATTAAATTTCTTCTTTTAATGGTCCATCCTCTCACTGACCCTTATAATTAGACAGATAATTTTTTGCTGCTGTGCCTTTAAGGCCATCACATATACAATGTCTTGGCACATTAAATGAGTGAAAATACTTTGCTCTGTTAAGATCCTTGCACACAGGGTTTTTTTCCCTTTCCTTTCAAAATGCTTGCAATGGATGTGGCATTACAATTTCTATTAACTTTTTTCTGTGTGAATATTTGTTAAAGTTTAATGCATTCCTGTGATCAATGCTAAATTTTCAACATCTTTACTCCAGTCTTCAGTGTCACATTCTAATATGCTTATTTACTGGTCAAGAAACATTCTTGATTTTTAGCAATGTTGGAAACACTGCTGTTTCATATTTTCTGCAGCATTTTAAAAAATAGAAATATATTGGAACTTTATAAAGCTGAACTATTACTTTTTAATTCAGTGCATCCCTGCTGAATTAATTCAATTTGTTTAAAAGAAAAATCATACGGACCTCAAACTTTTGAGTTGTGCGTGTGTTGTTTCTCTCATTCACACATCTCACTGTTGCCAGATCTCCATAGGAAAACAAAGCCAAAACAAGCCACTTGCTTAACCAAAATAAGCTCTTATACGGGACTGAGTTCTTTAAATAAGCATAAAATAACATAGCTGCCCATAAATAAGCATCTTTATGAAAAACTAAGTAGACACAGAAACACAGAATGAAATGCACACTATTAAAAAACAGCAACATATTCAAATTCCCACACAAAAAAAAAATCCTGAGTATGGCATACTTGGCCACACCTCATGTCATTTCAAATACAGTGTGTCTGTTTGTCAGTGGTTTACTTAAAATTGTCTGATTTTATCACGTCTCCAGTAACTTCCGTCAAAAGTCAGACACCAAATAAGTTAAATTAATGTTCAGCTGTGAAACTTTTGATCAATATCATTGCAAATTTGGTAGTAACTCAATCCCACATTAAATGCAGTTAGAACTCTAGAAAATTGTTTGTTGCAGTTATCTAGTCTCCCCAAAAGCTAATGCTGCACAGAGCATAATAAACATTTAAAAGGACAAAATCTGCAAACCTGTAAGCAATTGAGGACCTTTTGAAAATGAGGTACACTTAAGCTTTTTAGTAAAATTGTATTTATGAAAACAATACAGATTGAATTTAGAAACGTTATAACCAGTAATGGCAAAACAAAAAAACTGATTTGGCAGATATTTAAAAAACACAACTGAAGTATGACATTGCACAACGCAGTACTTATTGAAGCACATTTACAGCTTTAAGTGTTTTTAAGCTTTGCACTCTAGATTTGGGGACACTCTCACAAGCACTTTAGCAAATGGTTGCAACATAACAAAAATTAAAGTCTGAATACTTTCTGAATACACTACTTTAAGGTGCCCTTATTATGCCATTTCCAAAATTGCCTTTCATGCAGTGTGTAATGTAGCTTCAGGTGAATGTAAACGATCTGCAAAGTTGTAAATCCAAAAGTGCATTAAAAATAAAGTTGTTGTCTCCCAAAATAAAGAATTGACTCTATACAACCTAAACGAGTCATTAGTTGTTCAAATCTTTTCCATGATAGCTACACGTCGAGGTGTAACACATGTAACCTCCTATGTTACAGTATGTGTTGGCTGGCCATGAACAAGTTGACCCCGCGCACAAACATGTCATTTTACTGATGACTGATGTACACAGTAGACCAATCACAAAAGACTGGGCCATCTGACCAATCAGAAAAGAGTAGGCTGAATGGAGGGGTTTAGAGAGACCGAATCTTAGAACTGCTTTAAACGAATCGTTTGAGAGTCACTGGAAAATGGGATGATATTAAACGCATTTTTTGAGGAAACAAAAAAAAAAGTTTTCACCTTGCAAATATTAGGTGGCTTAAAAATGTGTGTGAACCGAAAGTAATTTTATTTTGTTATTTTCGATTAAGTGCAATTTGGTGATTTAAGTCTTATACTGAAGTCAAAATAACATTTTTTTTTAAAGTACGCTGTAATTTAAAATGTTCTTTTAAAAGAACAAGTCTTTATTTGACATTGTAACAAAGTGTACTTTTTGTAAGTGTACCTAATGCCGAGTTCACACTGCACGATTTTCAAGGTGTCGGATCACTGTTGTTTTCACACTGCACGACTATCTAGGGTAGGATTCTGTTGTTGCTTTGATCACGCTGCATGCTGGATCGGACACAGGAGTTTACACGCTGTACAATAGTAAGAATCACAGAGAACTCTGGTCTGGTCTGCAAACTATGTTTTATATAACTATAACTTCTCCGCAAGCTTCCTGCTGCCCTGTATTTTGCTCTTTCATTGTCTGTCGGTCATCGCACATGTGTTTTTCAATCAGTTCTCATTTTATACAGCAATATTTTGAATTCCCAACAGGCTCAAATATTTTATGGGCATTGGCAACACGCCAGCGATTCTTTCAGATTGCTTCTTCTATAATTTAAACTATGTGATTGTCACTCGCGTGAACGAGCACAGATTTGCTCTTGTCTGATTTTTGCCATTTGTTTGCACAATATCTCTTTATGTATACTTTTTGAATTAGTATTGTTATCTGCAAGCCTTTTAAGTATTTCAATAGAATTAAACCACTTTTTCAGAAGGCAGAAAAAACTACTCCTATATGCATAATTGAGGTAAATCATTTGAAATATAGCGAAACATCCCAACAGGTGCATAAGTAAATGTGTTTTTTACTGGTAATTCTTGTTGCGTCTGTAACTCATGTGGGGCAGTGTGGTAATCTTGTTAAAGGATAAGTACTGACGCTTCATTAGCAGGTTGACAAGTCTGTTTCGCACAAATTAGGGATTAATATCTCAGTTTGAGAGCAACAGAAGAAAGAGAAAGCCTCGAGAGAGAACACACAGCAGGAATCATGATTTAAAGGCAAACTTGTATACGGTGTTCTGGGTCAGAGGTAAAGAGTAGCATAGATAGTGATTGCTGTGTTGTGTACTAGAAAACATAAGCAGCTGAAGTTAATGCATACTCTGTCGAGGTTGGTTGAGCTTTGTTATAAATACACGGATAATTACGATGGCAGACACGTCTAAAAGCTGATCTTAACGGATGCATTTGTGTGGTCATAAAAGAAATAGATGTTGTTTGCCCTTTGCTTCTCTCTTCCTTTGTAAGCAATTTCCTGCATGGTGATTTGAGGTACAGATTGTACTAGATGTAGGTCAAACTGTTTAGCACTGATGGGACAGTAATTAGAAGCAGGGTTTGAAGAGACTTGATGAGAAAACCACAAGGAGTAGTGCGGGAAATAATCTACAGCTCTACCGACCACAAGTGACTCAAGTTTTCAGTGTGAAAGCAAAAATTCTCCTTTAGGTGACGAAATCACAGCAATCATTATGTGAGGGGGATATTGGATCATTGATATTTTATTGTATTTATTTAACGCAACACACCATATATTTTCTTATTTCAATAGCTGTCCTTGTTTAGGATCCAAAAATAGAGACGGTTGTCTTAACTATTGTTCTCTAAGTATATTTAAATTCTTTGTATTTTCTGTGTAATTGTTTGGCTATATGAAAATATCTAATGCGTGGTAATCTTATTTCTCAGAATGTGTGTATAGCATTGTTCTAAATGGAAAAATCATGGATGAATTACATACTATTTTAATTTTTAATTGTCCATTGCTAGTGAACCTACATATTTAAATACTTTTTGTCCCAAGTAATCTGTGCTATTCGTAAAGTTTCTAACTACAGTCACTGACTATTTCTGGAAATCCACCACACAATGCCAACATGTACTTTTCACTGCTCTTTCCTAGAAAAAAGTAGTAGCTTTTTACTTTAATAAATGAATGCCTATAGGATGATGTTCCAAGGCAAACAGACATTTCTAAACCTTTCCCGGCATAGTTCTGCTCGTCTGTTTCTTCTGACTCTACGTACCTTACATTCTCGACAGGGTTTGTTTTGTGACCACTCTTAACAGTTTGCAGTGGTATATTTAGATGCTCTGTTTTGAACGATGCCGGATATTTTTAGTTGCATGGCTGTCAGTAAGTCCGAGGGTCAGGCATTGTTGCTCGAATGAGACTGGACTGATTGGGATAGCTGTCTGAGCCTTAAATATACGCTGACGCAGTCATGCTATTGAATGATCTGTCATCTGGGTCAAAAAGTACAGAGGTGGTTTTGGCTACTCAAAAGTTCCAGATGACAGCTAAAGTGCTTTTTAGTAATACACCTGCTGCACTGTCAAATCCTGGCCAAAAATCTGAAATGTGGCACAGGCCAGTAGTGCTTTCCATGAATTGCTTGTGAAGAGCTTTATAGGGGATTTTAATTGCATACTTTTGCGTACATTTGCATATAGATGCATTTTTTTAGTCTTTATTTAGTTTATGGATAATCACACAGAACATCTTTTTCCATTCCAGTGCACTACTTTTTCATTGTTTTTCTATGAAAATGTGTTTGAACACTGCTCTTTTCTCTCACGTCTTCTCACAGGTGACATGCACCAGATTTAATTTAGTCCTCTTAAATCCCATCACTTTCATACAATCCACTGCAAATCATGTTCAGATGTGCTTCCACCCAATCAACAACCAAATGGAATATTTTCTTGATAATCGGCTAAAACAAACCATTTAAATGTTTTTGTCGTCAGTATTTGGTAACACTAGTTTAGTTTATGCATATGCTGTTTCATTTACCATATGGCTCCATATTAGCACTTATAAAGCACATATTAATACCTTATTCAGCATAACTATATAATTAGATACCTTAACCCTACCCCATACTTTAATTTAACAACTACCTTATTAATTACTGAAAAGTAGCAAATTAGATGTTTAAGGCAAAAGTCGTAATTAATAGCAAGAATTTATTAATTCATCCTGAATCATTGAGGTAGAATGTCATATTACACAGCTACATTTAGGAGTTTTAAGAGTTTTAAGTTTTACATTTTAAGAGCGCTAAAATCTACCTTAAGAACATACAGTAGGGTGCAAACTAGCTAGTAGTTACTAAATGTCAAGTGTGGACTAGGCTACAGTTTAATTAAGAACTTACAAATGACTGGTGCAACCCTGCCCTGCTGATGTAGTACATCTAGAGTTTAAGATCAATCTGTCACCCTTGAAAGAAGCTAATAAATCATTTGTGCCTTGGATTTGCACTATGCACATGTGGTCACATTGTTCACCACTGCTCTGCAGACTTTGTTCCCTGCTAGTGAAAGGTGTGAAAGACAAGAGCTCTAAAAAAAGAGAGAGCTGGGGGCTTATGGGTGATTGCTCACTGGAATAATGGCCACTGTTGATAAATAGATGACTGTGGCACCTGAGTTAGCGGGGGCTCTGGGGCCTCCAGCTGCCATGGCGACAGAATTCCAAGGCTTGCCATTGGCTGATGTGTTGGACAGCTGATGGGGGTCTGGAGTGAGGTATAAAGGGCTGGGATTTGTCTCAACTGAGAGACGAAGTTAGGCATACTCGTGTTGTCTATACCTATTGGATGGCAATTTGCTCTGATTGGTCTTATAGACTTTAATTGTTGGAGTTTTTCAAATTTTTTGTCACCTGTTGATTAGTTACTAGAGAAGCAGCCAAACATACCATGCCTGGTGTCAGTTTAGACTCCACGCCAGACCTAGGCGACCAAGTCAGTCCCCGGGACAATCTAAATCAAGATTGTGCTGAGTCGGGCCTAGAGGCTGTTATCGGAGACCTTCTGTTACAGAATGTTGCAGACGATGAAGATGAAAAAACAACAGATGAACGTTTTTATGAGTTGGAACTCAATCTTCAGCGAGCCGTGCAAGAAGTACATTGTGATTTGAAGGTTTTCGGCAAAGGCATAGAGGCCCGTTTGGAAGAAGCGACAGCCCAGGTTGCTCCTGTTTTCGAGGTCATTGCTGCCTTACAGCAGGAGAACTTGAGTTTAAGGATCCAGCAGGAAAAGCTTGTAAGGCAAGTAATGGCGCTTTGCGATGGCCTTGGACTGCCTGAACCAAAACTGACACAAGAGCAAGAAATGGAGGCAGCAAACAACAATCCCTCTGATGGGGAAGTAAACCCAGGGCTACACCCACCAACCTTTGCTGCCGTTTGCAACGCATCATCTGTGTCGTCTCCACCCTGCAGTGTGTCAAGGAAAAATAGCATGGTAGTATAACTGTGACTTTCTTCCAGACTTTTAGCAGAATGTAAACATAAGTCGTTTTGCTAAGAGAATCACTTTTGCAATTTAAAGTGCACTAAAAACGGACTGAGATCTGAGCTATATCCAGAGACCACTTTTTTTGATTTGGACCAGTTAACTACCTAGAATCACTTAGAATACCTAGCATTGTGGTTTGAAAAATAATCTCATCCAGTAGTTAAACTGGGCTTTTGCTAAATGAAACTAGTATTTTGCACATATGCTTATGAATGATAGACAGTTGTATTAGCAAAGCATTTTTGAGCAAGTATATGTACTCGTAACTCCATTGCATCTGTCATGAGTAATGCAAACAATGTAACTTTCTAGTTACATTTTGCAGCATTTTTTTTTCTGCTACAAAAGTAATTTCACCATCTTCAGGCCATTGAAGGTACTATAGTTGCCACCGAACTAATCAACAACAAGTTTTTTTTTTAAAGATATTGGTTAAATGCTTGAGCTTAACTGAGACTTTGTGACTGAGATGGTGTTTGGAGATGTTCAAGAAGGCTGTTAATTTATTGCAATTTTTACAGTTTTTAAAGTTTTATTTAGATTTTTACAAACAAGTAATCATGTGATAGCTCTCCACACAAATGAACTGTTCCTTGTTTTCTGTGAGGACTAGCGTTTTTTTTTTTGTTTACCTTTAATCAGATACTCTATGATTTCTATTCAAATCGTATTGGAATTGGTGACTTGAGTATGGTAAGCAATTCAGGCATTTGTCTGTAAACATAAAGGGACAGTTTCCTGGACAGGGTTTAAGACTAGTCCTAGATTAAAATAAATTTTAAGAGCTGTCTAAACTGAAAAAAAGCTTGCACTGAGATATCTTAAAATACATCTTGCCGTTGTTTGGTCTTAAAATGCTCACAGATAATGCATTTTTGTAAGACATGTTTTTAAAAAATTCTGAAATATCCTAAATTAGCAAAGGTCTAGTCCTGGCTTAATCTAATTCCTATCTGGGAAACCGGCCCAAATAGTTTTTCCAAGGTGAAGAATCTTTTTTGTGATAAAGTGAGCTAAATGGGATGTGAGTAATATGTAGAGATCACTTGGTGTGGGTCTTTCAGTTTGTGTCTGTTTATTTATTATTTAGGACACATAAGCAAACTAATACCAATCTCTTGGCCATCAATAACATCTATCATTGTGGTTTGCAAAAAATAAAGAATAAATAAATTCTGCACGAAGGTGAACTGTGACTCAGAAAGTTGGATACTGTAAGCTTTTGCCAGTTGAACCAAGTAGTATTTTGCATATTTATGCTTACCAATGATGGAAAATAGTTTTTCCTTCATGAATCTGCAGTCATCATTTGGATGGCTTTGGTTTTAAAAGCATAATTTTTCACTATGAATTATTAGTCATCTGCACTTGTGGTGAATATCGTGGAATGGAAAATCTGCCAAGAAAACCATCTAAATATAGGGGTTCAAGTTAAAGATTTTCTTTCATTAAAGCTCGTGCCATACTTTTGTCTTCACAAATAAACCACACTGTAAACTTACCATCAAAAATCCCATCTGGTATGAATAATTCATTTTCAAATAGATTTTATGGCTTAGCACAGTACATTTGAAAGCGAAATGAATAATTTGGCCCATTTATGTCTGATTAATTGAAAGTCTTAGTGTCTAAGTTTGCTTCCAGGAAGAGATTTGATTCAGTCAGATCAGATTTTCCAGGGATCTCTTGATTTAGTTACGCTCTAGATGCAGTACAAGTAATTCAGTGAGCAGGGACGTTGGTGGTTATTTAGTTTTTTAAATAAAGTAAGTATTGTAGTTTTAGATTGAAAACAAATGCTTGCGTAGGACTTATGTTAAATATGTTTCAGTAGCTTTAGTTCAATGCGGGCTAAAACCTGTCCGAATTTGCTAGTGTGAAGCAAAGCCTTGTTAAGCTGGGATTAGTAAGATGTAAAAAGATGGTAACTTGTTGTGGCACAAGATTTGCAGGTATTCTGAACTAGTTACAAGTCTGTTACAGGTCTTTGTATGTGTTTGGTGACGTAAATAATTATGAATGAATACTAGACTCTGCACTTTTGCATTACATACCAATCATTTTTAATACGGCTGCCAAAGTTAGCACATTGCCTTATGGGATTAATTAAATATGTCTAATGCTGTTAAATTATTTTAACACTCCTAATGCATTTACCTAATTTGACATAACAATTGCTTCATTGCAGCGTTAGGGTTAGGTCCGTGTAAACACTTCACTTGAATTTGTGAAAAATAGATGTGTGTGTGCACTTTAAAAAGCATTTAGGAGGACGTACACAATTTCCTGCAGGTATTTAAATCATAAATTTAAGAATTAAATAAGGGAGCGGAAAAACAGGAATCACGATACAGCCTGTTGTAAATATTAAGCTTCAAATAACCATGATTTTATTTAAAGTGTTGTTTTTAGTTGTTGTTTTCCTCAGTAAGGACTGTACTGTTTTATTATAAATATGTGTTATTTAATAAATAATGTGGTGCTGTTTCATGTTCTACAGGCCTTCGCTTTCAGATCAGTTCATAAACAATGAATACCATGCACTTATGCCAAATAATGATAATGATTAACTGTTGATGAATTAGGGCTGGGCAATTAATCGAAAAGTAATTGTAATCGACATTCAGAACCTATAATCGATCAAATTTTTCCAGGACGATTATTTCGATAACTTTCCCTTTAAAGACAATACCGCGTGGAGTCACGTGACCTGCTGCATTACGTTACCCTACGTGCACAACAGACGCGACTTGCTCGAATAAATCACGCTATTCACGTGTAGTTGGAAGCTAGAACATTTTAAGTTTACTTGCTTCATTCATGCGTGAAATTCGCTTCAAAGCAAATGCAAATTTGCGTCAAACTGTGCTATAATTTCAGTTGTTTAACATTGATTTTTATAAATAATCACAGATAGAAGAGCGTGTTTCCTTCTATTATTTTAAAATCAATTAATGCACCCTTCGTTCAAAAATCTCTCACTTGGATTATTTGAGCATATTTACTGTAAAAGATTTGTTAGTGAACTATGAGGGCAAAAAAACTAACAAAAATAAAATAATCGTTCATTAATCGTAATCGAGTTAAAATGTTAAATTAATCAAGATTTTAATTTTAAGCCAAATCGCCCAGCCCTATGATGAATTATGACTATATTTACCTAGTGGTTTTTATATTATAACATGTTTAGACTATAGATGTCTGTACGAGTATATATTGTATCATCTTTTTTGAGTGAGCATTTAACAATAGCTAAGACATTGACATTTTAATAAGAGTCAGAGTGGCTTGTTTATGATATAAGTTTGTATATAATAAGTTTGTTTTTTATTTGTATATTTTATTTTGCTATGCATTCGCAATGAATCTCATTAAAGTATTATTTTTAATTATTTAGTTCAATAAAAATATTTAATTAAATAAACTCTTTTTAGCTTCTGTCTGGAATAGAAGGAAACTCTAATATTTAGCAATTTGTTCAGTATATACATTTTTACTGTTTTACTATCGGCACAGTAATCAGTTTATATCACACTCATGTGCATATTACATACAGTTTGAAGCTGAAATATAAAAAAATAAATCATGTTAGGAGAACAAGCAGGAAACACAAACAATCTCTGCATTTTATAGATTGCAGATTAATTTAAAGTTGTGCATTGTTTTTCAATTGTCAAAAGCATTTTATATAGTTTGGATACCTAATTTTCCATTGTCTTAAGGTGCTAATTCTCCAAACACTCTCCATTAGTAACTGTCCTTCTTGACCTGCATGTCCACGGCACTTCATTGAAGCAGAGATCAGTGAAGCGTTGAGTGAGACGTGGATGAGAGCAGCAGGCTCAGGCTCTCAGGGACATTCACAGAAATCACTGAGCTCTCATTCCTGTCTAAATGTCAGCGAGCTTCCACGGCTTTTATGTAAACACAACTGTAGTCATAGATCAGATTCAGAAACATTCTCTCCCTTCCACCAGCCCCCTTTTTCCATCTCCTCTGTCTGCTCCAAGGGTTTCACTCTCTCATTGCTTTTTTTTTTTTGCCCTTCTCTCCATCACTCCATCGGTTTTATTTTTGGACGGCTATTTTTATCATCTCTGCTCCTAAATCCTGATGTCAAGTGTGGCTGTCGATTATAGCCTGCTTTAGGGATTAGCTGTTCAGAAGTATTAATGTCATCACTTGGTTTTAGTGTCGTAGTATAAGATCCTAATATGCATCTGTCTGTCTATCTGTCAGCATTACTGTATATAGATATTCTATGTTATACATCAATGATCTAACATGAAATTTTGTGATGATTGTGCATCTGCAGTAACATTTTTCAAGTGTGCCTTTATAGTGCATCATACATTGTCTTTTATCGCGCTACACAAACAGATGGAGACGGAGCCCATATCTCTTGTGGGTGAATTTGTGAACGAGGCGTCCCGTGATGTTCCCGTGCTTCCTAACGGCTCATCCATGACCTCCATCAAAAATCAGGTGCAAAGTGATAAGCTGACTTCAGAGAAGCTGCAGGAGATTGAGGATGAGGAGATCCTGGACAAAATGGTATTTTATTTATCCTACTGTTGTATGCAAATATCATCATCAATGAAAAAAATAATCAAAGATATGTTGTGACAAACTGAGGCATGATGCTCATGCAGACAATACAGAACCCAACTATAAAAACTCATCCTCAAATTCTTGAGGCTTTCTTGGTTCTGCTGAACAACACAAAAGAAATGTTGAGATTGTTGGTAACCAAACAGTTGCTGGTAGCCCTTAACTTCCACAGTATGGAAAAAAAATACTATGGAAGTCAGCAGCTACCATCAACTGTAACAGAAAATTCATTTTTTGGTGAAATATCATTAAATTTATTTATCATGTTCCACCTTCACCATCTAAAGATATTAAATTTGACCCTAGTTTTACTTTTAAAGTACAAGTTCCTGGTATTACTGTGCATGATTAATATTTTAAATGGTTGGCGGTATGGACAGTATGGATGAGTTGCTTTATTATTATTTTGATGATTATTATCGGACGGGGTATGTTTTTACAGCTTGATGATTGCAAAGATTTTGAAGAAAGGAAAATGATCAGGACTGCAATGAGAGAACTACGAAAGAAAAAGCGAGGTGATAATCTCTCCTTTTGTTTTCTTACACCGCACTCTTCTCTCCTTCTCTACTTTCTTTATTCTTTCTATATACTGAGGGGCGTCAACATAGAAAGTGTATCAGTTCATGGTGCAAGACAGTCTGTCTTCTTTACTTTCCTTTTGTTGAGGGCTGTTTCTCTCTTTTTGCTCTCAGAGGCTAGACTGGGATGTACACAGGAGGAAATAGGTAGGGTTTCTGGATTGTGTTTGTTTTTGCCCAATTGACCCTCTGCAAAGGCCCAGGGCCTTAGTGGAGGTTCAGTTAGGCTTCATTTGGCTATAGACCTGGTTTGTATTTGATACAGTATGTAGTTTTATGTGCCACGTGTGGTTTTTGTGATGCGTGTCATGTTTTTTGATCATGCATGAAAGTATATGTATTTGGTTATCATGTGTTACTGCTTGCTTTGTGTTTGCTTGATCGAATGTGCACACAGTGCTATAATCATTCATGGTGTGGTGGTGTGCAATAATGACGAAAAATCATGTCTGTGTTTTCCTAGGTTTTGTCAATATTTTGCTAAATTTAGTGCTGGAACCTTGACTTGTTTAAAGGTTTTTCATATTATGTGCAGTGATTTCCATTTTTACCATATAAAGGCATTTTTTTCTTAACCATTTTAGATATAAACATGATATTTTATGGCAGATTTAGTCAATAAATGCAATGGATGTTACCAATTAAATGAAATCACTATCAACAAAATTAATTTCTGCATTACAAAAGTGACATCTGAGCAAAAGTCACATTTAGATGTACTTACACAGACTGTTTAATGCAGCTTAGAAATGGAATGAATGTGTTTACACAAGTGCAGTTATTTACATTCATATGAATTATCGTTCATATTCATAATGTTGTTGCCAGTTTACGGTGCAATGTTTTTCCCAAGCACCTTCAGGCTGAAATAAAGGCTGTTTTCATTTGAATTACAATGCCTAGTATGTCTATTTAATGGTCGCGGGTGCGGAGTGGAGCGGGTTGTAAAAATAGATACAGTTGTGCGGGGCGGGCCAAATAATTTAATAAAAACTGGAAAAATACCCGACCCACTCATCACTACTGCACAAGCCTACTATGTTAATCTAAGATGTTAATGTTGTCAAACATGTGCTTTAAACATGATAAAGTCTGAAGTGTGTGATTTCTGTGTCACTAGAGTTGCAAAATGCTCCCTAGTCAGAAAGTCTCATCCATGTTGATCGTTGCAAAAGTACTAATACGGTCACTTATTTTTTCGTGCATCCCTGATACATTCTTTATCTTCACCCTAATTTGTTTCTGACGCTGTTCATTTTGCCCATATTCCAGACCAGAGAGAGAAGGAACGAGATCTGCGTCTGCAGGAGCTCAGACAGCAGCGAGAGGAGAGATCTCAGAAAGGCCGGGTTGGTGCAGACACCAGTGAAGTTGTGATGAAGAAGATCGAGCGCTCCACAGACGGCTCCACTATCAGTCACGTCACCAATCGCGTTTCCCATTCAGGTAGCACAGCAGTAATGTAGTGTAGTAATTAAAATGTAAGGTTTATGTTCAAGATTTTGCACCAGAAACTGCAAACTAATCATAGTTTAGTTTTACAAGACCTTGGGAAGTAATTAGTGTTTATTTCATATCACCAGACTCCTTTTTACAATTTAAGAGCAGTCCAAGTATATGCTTACTAGTACAACTCTCCTGTAAAAAAATGAAGTATTTATATGTGTCTTTAAAATTGCATTCAGGTCAGTTTTGATAGGAATACAACTTCGAAAAAGGTTCAGGTTTTTTCCAAGACAGTTACATTGTATTACGTTGTATTGTGTCAATTTTTTACACATAACGTTATGGCAACTTTTTATCTATTGGTTAGATTTGTCTCAAAAATACTTTTGTAAAATGAATGTATTCTCTTTTTCATTATTTTAAAACACTTTTGGGACTGATCTGGGTTGGTAAATACACACAAATACTTTAAAAGTGTATAATTAAATCCATTGATTTCATTGTCATTTTAGAGGATATGTTCTTATGTGGTCACACTTTATTCTTAGGTCCAATTCTCACTGTTATCTAAATATTAACTATGACTTTTCCTCAAAATTTGAATTTGCTGTCTGTTAATAGTTAGCAAGGTAGCTGTTAAATGTAGATATGCCATAGGATTATATAGTCATGTTGAGCATTAGTATGTGCTTTGAAAGTACTAATAAACAGCCAAATACAGTAGTAAAATGCAGTATTGTTTCATGCATTGCAGTGGGATTTTGTATGTAATTTTGGAAGAATCTTTTCATTTAGCAAAAATGGAAAGTATTGTGGTGTCATTGTAAAAGACTTCTCTCTGATGACTAGCTGGCCACTTTAACAACACTTCTGGGGGGTCCAGTATTTTTAATGCCGCCTGATCCTTCAACAAGAGCCTCTTGTCCTGTGTGTTATTTGATCTTCAAAGTGTCATTGCTTATGTGTGCAGATGATAGCGGCAGGACGTCCCGCAGCACTATCATGGAGTCCAGCTATGTTCAAAAGACAGACAGTGAGTTTACCATTATTCAGTATTAAGCCTTACTTTCTGCCACCACCCATATTAAAATGTATTTTTTATCTTATCCCATCAGAAGGCACAGTGCAAACAAAATCCTACAGTTTCTCCAGCTCCACATCCACTAGGAAGGTTGGCAGGTGAGTGCTTTAAAGTCAACATGAACTCCTGGTCTTTTGTCATAGTTGAGCGATTTATTCTGTGATGTATTCTTTTCCTCTGTTTCTTTCAGTGTTTTTGACCGTGAGGACAACACATCTCGTAGCTCCAGCAGAACATCAGCTCTTGAGCGCAGACAGGCGGAGAGATCGGAGCTGATGAGGGCTCAGACGTTACCCAAAACATCTGCAGCACAGGCACGAAAGGCCATGATCGAGAAGCTTGAGATAACTGGAGGCTCTGGAGGGTGAGCCTGTGGTTTTCTCACCCTTTCAGGCTCATTTAGTTTAGCGACATACCACCTGTTCAACAGCATTTCTCTTTCTGACTGTAGCAACTCGGCCATTGCTCAAGTAAACAAGGTGCAGCGCTTGTGTCAACCCACAAGCTTTGGTGTCCCCAATGCCAACTCCATCAAACAGATGCTGCTGGACTGGTGCAGATCCAAGACCCGTTCCTATGAGGTAATTGGAGAAAGTCAGATCCTAAATGGAAAAATGAAACCTCAGTCATCATTTAATCATCCTTTTTGGACTTTCTTTCCTTCATAAAAGCTTTTTAGCAGGACTATTAATCTCTGAAAATGACAAAGTTCAAATCACAAAACCACCCTAAAACAGTCCTCAACTGAATACTGTTTATTAGTGGGCCTTAGAAAGAAGTGAAGCAGACACACACACACCGTGAACTTAAAGTAGCTTCATATGAGGAACAGACTGAAGTCATTATTCACTCAGTTCTTATTTCACACTCATTACTATTGGTAACACTTTAGAATAGAGAACACTAATTCAATGTTATCTATGACTTCTTTTTTGGATTATAAAAATTTTAAATATATTTTTTGGATTTAAGTTGAGGTATTGGGCGGGATATGGCATTTAGAATAAGGTAATGTAGAGTAAGTCATTAATATGTGCCTAATCACCACTAATAAATGACAGATTGTCTAGTAATATACATGCTAATAAACAGCTAGTTAAGACCCTAAAATAAAGTGTCACCGCTGTATTTGTTTAATTACACTACCATTCAAAGGCCTGGGGTCAGTAAAATATTTATAAGGAAATGTAATACTTTTTTTGGGTAAGGATACATTAGATTAATCAAAAGTCTCAGTAAACACATTTAAAACGTTATTGAACATTTATAATTGAAATAAATGCTTTTCTGTTTAACTTTTTTCATCAAAGAATCATGGAAAATTAAATTCATCATGGTTTCAAGAAAGATATGAAGCTATAAAACTGTTTACAACTTTGAAAATAACCAGAAAGGTTGTTTGAGTTCTCTGTCTTCATATTTTGTCTCTGTTCTCCATGTCATGAAGAATGTGGATATCCAGAACTTCTCCTCCAGCTGGAGTGACGGCATGGCGTTCTGTGCTCTGGTGCATAACTTCTTTCCAGAGGCCTTTGATTACTCCAGCCTCAGTCCCGCAAACCGCAGGCAGAACTTTGAGGTGGCCTTCAGCACAGCAGAGTGAGTCCAGAGTCGCATATATCACATGATCAAACATACAAAACGATTAAAAACCAAACGTTTCTGCACTTTGGGGGCGAATTCTCTAAAAGCAGTTGCTTCTGACATCGATCTCAAGCAGTTGAGTTGAGCTCGTATAGCACTGTTTATAATGCATTCGTACATGAACATTGCATTCAATGTCTCTTCTATGGAAATAAGGCATCTTAGAAACATCAGCTTCATGTAATTAATGTGTTGCTGTTACCACAGATGGAAAGCTGGAAGCAAACAGCTGTTTGTGTACAAGTGTTTTCATTCCGTTATAACCAGGCGAATATCCAGACGTGTCACGCGCACTTTCTGCATCTTGAGCTGATCAAGTGCCTGGATATCACAGCGGTGGAGCAAGGCTGTGTAGTCTCAATAAACGATGCCAGATTGAGGTGGTCTGGTGCATTCGCTACAGCCTACTGCTCAGAACCGTGCATGAAACCATGCAAAGAGCATGTACAAATAAATGATGCTTTCAGCAGGTGCAGCTGAATTTTTTTTTATGAAACGCATAGGTTTGGGCTTGTTTTTGAAAGAAGTCTCTTCAGCTCACCAAGGCTGCATTTATTTGATGAAAAATACAGTAAGAGTAATACCGTGAAATATTTTTACCGTTTAGAGTAACTGCCTTCTATGTGAATAGATTGATTTATAACATTAGTAATATCTTTTTTGATTGATTGAATGCATCTTTGCGGAGTAATTAAAAAGTTTGTAAATGTTTTGCCTTGTTTTTGTTTTAATGCAGCCAAATTTATAACAAGCTCTTCTGATCTGCATCTCCAGTCCTCTCAGATTAATCATCTTTTAATAGCTGTCATTTCCTTGGGTTAGGTCTACTTTAACAACTAAACCTTAATTACTAGCTTTTATAATTATGATTTAAATTTCTCCTCTGCTTATCCCCTCTTCCCAGTTAACCTAACATTCATGCATTTCTAATCGAGAAACATCCAGCTGAACGCTCACAGGTTTCCCCAGAATAGTGTCTGTTAACCGAAGAGCATTACTCAAAGACCGTATTGTTCGCTGACCTGAGAATAGGTCTTAACCTGCTTCCCCTTTGGTTAGTCAGTGTCCAGGTAATTCCAGTAGACCCTTTCTCCTTTCATTTCCCTCCACCTGACTCTGAGCACTGGTTTATCTCACTACCTTAACTGTTGTCATCATTAAAGGCACCATCATGTGTAATTGCTGTAGTGGCCTGAAGGTGAATTCATTTACAGTTATTTAAGCCGCTGTACTGTTTGCTAGTTACTGGTAGTCCTCCAGCGTTCAGCGGTCTCTAAAATTTCAGATGAAAATTTTGACACAGCGCTCAGAATTTCAACTCTCAATAGTAGTTGGAAAATTATGCAAAAAAATGCAAAAAGCAGCTTTAGTGATTAAACCAATGGACTTTGTTAGGATTTTATGATGAATAGTGGAATAAAAAAATACATATTATCGACATATTATCTATACATATTATTTTTAATATTGTTATCAGTTTCACACAATATGAAAGTGCTTAACAACGATTGACATTTAGAGCGTTTGTTTCAGAACCTCGAATATTTTGTCCATTAGTTTGGTTTGTTTAGATAAAAAAAAACGAAGACGAACCAAGTACCATGATTTAAACACATCATTTATATCGAGAAACAAAAAGCTTCCAGTTCTCATTGCTCTTTACAGAAACCGGTATGTTGCATGGATGCTGTCCTAACAAAGCCTTCATGCAAAAACAAAATACTATAAAATGTTGCAAAACCGAAAATTCATTTTTATAACAATGTTATAACAAAGTCCCTGTTTGAGTTAAAAAAAACACTTATTAGTGCCTCTGTTCTCTTGGTGAATCCCCGGCACGTGAGAGTTTTATGACAAGCATTAACAGATGTGTGCCTTTAAAGAGATCAGTCTCCACTGCTCCAGCATGATCCCATCACTGAGCTTCTACGGGCTGTTTTACAGTCTGGAGACGAAGGGTTACATGTTTAGTCATCACTTTTTGCATTTCTGTTATTGTCTCCACACTGTGTGTTGTTGTTCACAGTCACATATGCATAATTAGATCACAGAATAGATGCATTGTTGCTTTTTTGATGTTGTTTGTCTTTGCACATGTATTTGTTATGAATGTAAGGCATGAAAACACGGTTACATATGCTGTCATCACAGAGTTTAATGCTGGCTTTTTGATTTTGTCTTGTGTGTGTCTCATTTCTTTCTCCTCACTGGCCTTGTGTGTCCCACTTGTTTCTGTATTCTTTCCTTTCTCTGTCCCCCACCTCGGCGTGAGAGTAGGAAGCTGGCAGACTGTCCGCAGCTTTTGGATGTGGAGGATATGGTGCGGATGCGGGAGCCGGACTGGAAGTGCGTGTACACGTACCTCCAGGAGTTCTACAGGGGATTGGTGCAGAAGGGCTTGGTCAAAACCAAAAACTCCTCCTAGGGTCAAAACTCAAAGCAAACGGTGAGAGCCAGATCAGATCTTTGAGGAGAAACTCAGCTCAGTCAATCTTGGGACTGGCAAGCACCACTAACCGTTAAAACATTTCCTTCTAACAATCAATGAAAAAATAGATGGTAAAATAAAAAGAAATCAAAGTAGTAGTAATGATCAGGAAGAGACTGAAAATTAGAAAATTGGGAAAAAAGGTACATTTTAAATTGATTTGGTTGTTTGGAGAAATAGATTTTTATAGATTAAATTAAAATTATATTTAAAAATTAAATCAGTAAAACCACATTTGTGACCACCAAGAAGTATTTGCACGCTACAAATGTATGAATATCACTGAGTTAAGATATTAAAATATCAAACAAAGTGGCATTATGTTAAAAGTGCACTATAGGTCTCAAGTAAAGCTGAAGAAAACAACAGAAATTTTCACCAGATAAAATATCAATTATGGTGATTTGTTTTGGTAAGTGTATCTGCATAATTTTTTTTTCTTTTTTTTACCCAATACTTTATTTGAATGCATTTTTTGGGGGGTGTGAACCATATTTTAGGGCTCTTTCAGTAACTTAAACTGTAGATAAAATTTCCCTTTTGATCCTTTCAGTGTGACCATGACGTTTTTTTTAATATGTATATTGAACATAATAAATATATTTCAATAATACAGTACAGTAAAATGTATTTATAGTACACTGTAACATTGCAGTACTAATGTGTGAGACTGGACCACGTAAGGGTCAGTTTTTTGACATTGAGATTCATCAAGGAAATGTATAAAATATCTTCATGGAACATGATCTTTAGATGATATCCAAATGATTTGCATAATATGATATGCATAAAAGAAAAATTTATAATTTTGACCCATGCAATGTATTTTTGGTTATTGCTACAAATATACCCGTGCTACTTTATGACTGGTTTTGTAGTCCAGGGTCACACATTTCAAAATTTAACCTAGTGAGCTTTTATTTTGGTGATTTGCTGGTAAATATATTTGTAGCGTGATTCAGACTGAAACGCAGCACTGTTTATTTATTCGTGCAGCTCATGGGTGTTTTAAGTGTCTAAAAATGATGTTCAGTTAATTAACAAAGCTCCTAAGACTCAAAAACTGTATAAAATAAATGAACACAGAGCTGTGCTTAACTCTGAAACATGCAGTGCATATTTAATTAAATATATACTGCATAATTACATGACAAAGATTTTACTAAAAAGTGTTTTTTATTCACCCATGTTTTTAAAATTATCCCTGTTCGCACAAATTCATAAATAAGATGGAAAATGTCAGTAGTTGGCTATGTATTTTTGTAAAGAAACACTACACTTCTGTGCGCATGACCTACACGTAATGCATGTGTATTACATCATATTTATATACGTTTACATGGTCATGGTAATGGCATTGCTTGTAAAAATGGTCATTTTAAAAACTTTGCATTTTCAGGCCCCCAAAACAGTTGTTGTGTAAATGAATGGTCAAAATGCATAACCCTTTTGGTAACACTTTATAATAACGTTCAGTTGTAAGGCATTTATAAGTGATTAGTTAATGATGAACTAATCATTTACAAAA
>JAUCNO010001334.1:950615-966204 GCA_032353835.1 Enteromius viviparus | reverse complement strand
GGCCAAGTGATTAGCACACCTGATTCTGATCATTTGAATGGGTGAGCGAAAACTTTTGGTAATATAGTGTATATGCTGCTATTCCTCCAATCTGCATTATAATACCAATCTGTAGTATTTAGTTCCAGCAATGCCACTGTTGTTATTGCGTTGTAAATTATGTCAATTTTTATCTTTCTTAGTGGTAAAAAGCGTAAGCCTGCATGGACTGATCGTATTCTTTGGAGGCTGAGGCCGATGGCTGAGGTCAGCAACAGCATGTCGAAGCGCAGCTCCTTGTCAGGTCTAACCAGCGGAACGCGTGTCTCCCAGCATTTTTACCGCAGTCACATGGAGTACACAGTCAGTGACCACAAGCCCGTCTCCTCTATTTTCACTCTGCAGGTAAGCACGCTAACATTATAACCACTAATTCCTGTTTTTTGGGAACAATATGAAATAACGAGAGATTGAGTACGCTCAGTACAGCTCACCATCAGACCAGCCAAGATGTAAATGAGTTTGTACCTTCATAGGAACAGAATTACATTACAAATGTAGCATTACATCATTTCCACACCAATGGGTCCTTTGCAGTGAATGGGTGCCGTCAGAATGAGAGTCCAACAGCTGATAAAAACATTACAAAGATACACGCCATTTCGGTCCATCAATTAACATCTTGTAAACCCTAAAGCTGGGTTTGTAAGAAACAAATCCATTGTTAAGATGTTTTAACTTTAAACTGTTGTTTCCAGCTAAAATATGAAAATATTTATAAATATACTAAAATATTTAGTGAAAAGTCATCTAGTCTGAATCAGGAGAAAAAGATGCAGGTTGTAGCTTTATTCTGATGTGAGAGGACAACATGAACTTTAAAAGGAGAGAGATATTACCAGAGGACATGTTATAATGGATTTTGGACCTTTATTTTAGCCAGATGCATTGGTTTGAAGTTAAAAACATGTTAATGATGGATTTGATTGTTACAAACATGCAGCTTCTCACTTCTCAAGATAAATGATGGACTATCATTGTGTGGATTACTTGTGCATTATTGTGATGTTTTTATCAGCTGTTTGACGGCACCCATTCACTGCAGAGGATCCATTGGTGAGCAAGTGATACAAAATTTCTCTAAATCTGTTCCTGTAAAAATACAAACTACATCTTGCTAACCTGAGTTTGATTGCATTTTCAGCAAATATAATTTTTGGGTGGAGTAATATCTTAATGCCAAGCTACACATTGAACACTGTACTAGGCTGCTGTATGAATGTATGCTTAATAAAGCAACTTTCATAATGAATTTGCACAATGTGTTTAACTTGATGGCCCTTGCAGTTCCCATACAGGGTGGACATGCCTTTAGTAACACTCTTTGTAGAGGATGAATGGAGAGAGATATCCGATGCAGTGGCCAAATTCAAGGTGGCACCCAACTTTGGTCGAAGCTCTTGGGACTGGATTGCGCTTTACAAGGTTATTGCCGTCATTTCAACAGTACTGAGGATTTAGATTTATATCATTTATAACATGTTTGTCACTTGAATTGTGTATAAACATGTATTTTCACAGGTTGGGTTTAAACATCATAAAGACTATGTGAGTTATGTTTGGGCCAAGCAGGAAGAGTCGGATTTCTTAAGACAGGAGCACCAAGTAAGAGCAATTCATACATCCCTTTAACTGCAAGAAAAAGACATTGACTTGTGTTCATTAAGTCACGTATTGAAACTTTTAATTAAGAGTTTTGATTCGGAATCTTTAGGTGATTTTTACCGAGGAAGAATTGCCAAAGGATTCTGGGGACTTCATACTGGGTTATTATAGCAACAATATGAGCTCTATTGTGGGCGTCACTGAACCATTCCAGGTAATCTCAATCTTAATTAATCTTAATTCCTAATTCTCAATATTTGCATTATTTGTTTTGCATTTAAAAAAAAGCAAAAATTTATGCAAAATTTTAAGATTAAAAATATATTTTTGTCTAAATGTTTAATAAATTGTAGTTTTTTTAAATATTTTTTAATTAATATATTCAATGTTTTATATTTATACTAGATTTTTCTAGTATTACATAAGATTATACAGGGGTTAAATCCAAGTATTACAACTTCAAATAAAAAACCATGCTTAATAGAACTATTAAGAAAACATCAAAATGACAAATGTGCACAAAATATTACTAATTCAAAGTACAACTTATACTGTATAATATACTATATACCACAAAAAAAAAAAATTAAGCTTTGAAAATATTTACCTTTTAATATCACCTAAGATTCAACTGCCAGCATCGGCCGCAGCTGGTCTGAGTCCGTCTGACAGCTCGGACTTCACGTCTGATGATGAGGGGAAGAAGAGCGACTCCTGCGACTCCAGCCCTGAGACTGAAGAGAAGCAGAGCAGCAGCTGGAGCTCCAGACGAGCCGAAGGGAAGACGGCAAACCCCAACGAACCGCACTCCAAAGACACCTCTGCACATTCCAGCTCCAGCAGGCCGGCCGGTGGGACCGTCGGGTCCTTCGTTGACCCCGTCCCTACGGATGACAGCTCAAACTCAGGAAGAGATGCAACCAAGCCAGAGGAACCTTAGCTCAGCACAGCACCTTCTCTGGAGAAAGATATCAGCTGGAGGCTGGGTTCGCAAGTTTCTGCTGGGTCTTTGATGTCGTTGTACATTTACTGTCCTGTGATGTTGTTTGGAGATGTTGTCTTATGTGTTGCAGGGCAGAAGTAAGCGTTTAGTATGTGGTTCCCTCCAGCAAACACAGGAGGGCAGACTAAATTGTTTGTGCCTGTTCTGTCACTCTCTTCATATTCTTCTTCTTCTTCTATTCCTCTCTAACTGCACAAGACTAAATCCGAAATGCTAAGAAATAACCTTAGATGTCCATGCACAATAATATGTGATTCATGGATTTTGTTTCCAGAATCAACCAGGGTTTCATGCACAAAAGAACACAATTCTAGTCCTTACTGGATTTACTGGAGTTTTCCAGTGCTCTTGTTGAGCTGCCTATCTAGGCATCGTTAGCTATGTTTCCAGCCAAAGTTGTGAATTTAATTTGTACACAAATTGAAATATCACACTAAGCTTTTATGAATATTGCACCGTTTGAAGAGAGAAAGATCATAACTTCCTGAAAACTGGTGCCACATATCTCTAAAAAAATGTAATTTGCCACAGTAGGAGAAGTCACTGTGGGTCTTATAATAAATCTTGCAATAAACAGAGTCAAGCCATCCTGCATTCGGAGGTGGATACCTGCAGTTTGGAAATGCAACTGTGAAAGACACAGTCATATCGAACCACTTTTTGCATTTCAGATGCTGTGCAACAAGATAAGCCCACTGGCTAGTCCAGTTAAAGTCACATGACTTTTAATGCACATAAAGGAATTTATTCATAGTTTATGTGCACGTTTTCGTATCAGATAAAAAACTGATTGCACATCTTGGCATGTTCTATTATTTGTTTTTTAAACCCTAAAATGTGCATACAAATAGGTGGATGGAAACATAGCTATCAACATGGACCAGACTCTTAGATTTGATGCCGTCTGGTAAGATATCTTGTTTTGGCAAAGCATCTCACTCCTCGAGGATTGGGCAATCCCAGACTGCACTGTGAGAAATGCTTAGAGTTAACCGGTGACTCTCAGTGACTATTTCAGGCAATATTCATGTGTGCGATGAAATTTGCTACATCAGAATAACCTCAGACACTATCTGAGGTAACCAACTGTTAGCATTAGTCAGGTTTCTCATGGGAAGTGGTGCATTAAAAGACTTAATATAGCCTATGTAGATTGCAGAGAACCAGGCAGATTACTAGGTTTTGGAGCAGAGCTTGTGACTTTACAGTGTCCTGCCATAGAGGATGTTGAGAATACTTTGCTGAAGGTGATATGATCTCATCAGCACCTTATCATGCCAGAGAAAGGTGACTGATAACAATGCACATGCTCTGAAAAGGCATATATTTACTCTCCTCAGGTTCTTGAAAGGCAGACACACATTATAAGGATGACTTTTGGCTAACACAGCACTCGGTAAAGTAAAGTGAAGTTTGTATATTATTCATGTCCATTACCATCTTATCCAACTGTTAGCATTTTGCGATATTATAGGACAATGATGAAGTCTATTTCTCTCAAAGTTGTGACTGCTGTGCCGTCATGTTCCTGTGGTTATTGTTCTCAAAAATCATTTCAAAGTAATGTCCAGCTCCTTGACCTGCTAGTTTAAAGTCAACATGAAAAAAATGCTTGAATCAGTTGGATTGTGAAAATTGGGTGTTATTGGCTAGTGCTTTGTGACCTCATCTAAAAAGAAATGTACACACACACACACATTTATATATATATAAATATACTGTATATATATATGAACGCAAAACATTTTTGTGTTTAAAAACAAAAGCTACTGAACAGTGAAATGAATTGCATTTTTAAAACAGTTTTTGCTCTGTTTTTAGAATTCAGTGTCATGATGGAGTTTGGCAAAAGATGCAAGTACAACAGTCAAAAAATTTGTTCTATGAGCACAGTGATCAGGAACATTATCTACTGCGTCTTTATATACAAAAACAGTGGAAAAGAAGTGCAGTGAAACACAAAAATGCAGTTTATAATTTTTTATTTCACTTGAATGGAAGAATTTGAGGGCCATAAGGGCCTGTTTTTGCACGTAAGAACATGACACAGGACAGTAGAATAAAAAAAGCACACTTTTAACTTTTAACTTTAATGCTTTGTTATGTATAAGACACTGCAAAAGACATGCAAAAACTATGCGAAAAGCCTCTTAAGGCTATGTTCATACTAACTTACTTTTTATTACACTT
Organism: Enteromius viviparus; assembly: GCA_032353835.1. Classification (NCBI taxonomy): domain Eukaryota; kingdom Metazoa; phylum Chordata; class Actinopteri; order Cypriniformes; family Cyprinidae; genus Enteromius; species Enteromius viviparus. Next base: position 961,367 of record JAUCNO010001334.1, on the reverse strand, counting down.
TAATTCAATTACTAATCAATAACTTGTATTGTGTGAGATGCAGAAAAAGATGCAAGACTGAAGTGCAACGGTCAAAATGTCAGTCTAGTGGAAGTTTATGTAGAGAAACGCTGGAAAAGAAGTGCAGTGGAATGCAAAACGCATTCTGTGTGAACGGCCCACTAAAGTGCATTCATGCTTAAATCGCTGGAGTTGCTGTTCTGTATTATCTGGCTGTACCAGACAACACAAAATCCAGAATTGTGCAAACGGCATCGATTTTGATTTCATGTTGACTTTAAACGATGATTGCATGGTGTCTATCTGATTTTTAGTCTGATTTGTGCCAAGTATTGTATCATGACTGTACTTGTGGTAGGAATCCTAGCATACGTGTTGTCTAGGGCTTTCTAGGATTAATCCTACGTGGTAAGATCTCTGTTCTCCTTTACATCTCTTCTCCTTTCTCTGTATTTCCTCGCCTCTCTCATTCCTCATCTTGTCTTTTTGTCTGCAGTTCGACCCCTCCAGGGTCACGGTATCTGTTTTGACGTCGTCTACAGGGCTCTACTAAGTGCTCCGATTATCGTAATCTATTGGATTAGTGATTCGTAACCCATAGAAATTTTGTACCATGACTACTTAGCCTTAGGACACGTGGCGTGCTGTCTCACTGTTTACATGGTTAGCTGAGTGAGAGTATAAGCGTGTCAGTGTATATGTTTTTGCATGGACGTGTTCACAGTATCGTGCTGTTTGCCACCTTTTAATATTGTAGAGGTGCCGAGATGTGTCACTTCTTGATGGAATAGAGAAAATGTGGACGATGAAAGACATCGAAACAGTCGTTCTTTTACATTCTACGCGTTTTTTAAACTAATCTTTATAGTTTGCTGTTGGAATATCTTTGGAAACTGCAATCTGGCATTCTGGAATAAGATACTTTTTACTAGAAATACTGTAAGTTAAAAAGTCTACAGCGTGAAAATGGCATTTTGACAAAAGTTGAGGCAACTTAATTCTAGATGTTTGTATGTGTTTTAGATACGTGATCTCTATTTTCCGTAAGACCATCACAACACTTCTCATATGTGATTTCTTCGAACCTACTGTAGTTCATTTGCAACACTGCGAGTTGCCAAAAGAAACCAAAACAGGATCAGGTGTGTTAATACTCATTATATTTTTATACTCCATTAGCCATACAAAATTTAAAAAACTAATATGAATAAGATGCAGTATTGGAAAATACACTTTCCTTTCAAAACCAAATAAATGTTTTGCAAGTGCAAATGTTTGATACTTTTAATAATTTTGGTTGCCATGCATTTTTATTACTTTTATTATTATTTTATTCTGAGAAATTAATATATATATATAAGCATGCAAAGGGGATGTTATATGTGGAAATGAGCTCAATGATGATTATTAGTTGAGATGTGGGTATAGAAATCCAGTATGTAGAACAGATGACAATCAGTGCCAAACAGAGAAGAAATATTAAGATTATATTTATTTTCTTATTCATGCCATTATGTGCATGTCAGATTCTGCTGGTCAGCATGTTAACAAATCATTATAAAGAAATGGATTTATGATTATATTGAGAATATGAATTCATAATTTTTATTTTCCTTTAAGAGTTTTCAGTTCTGCATCTTTACTGTTCATTAAAGCAAATGTCACATACTCATTGGCGTTTGCTTTATATTCACCTTGATTATAACGAAACACTTTGTTTTGGACTTGTATTGAGCAGAATGTATCGATTTGGTAGACTTGTGAATCACTGTTCTTGGTTGCTGTTGTATAATGTTGTCTTGCCTTAGACCACTGTCAAATATTGGTGTCAAAATGAAAATAAATCCTTTTGAAAGTGGAATATTTTTATTGCTGTTTTATGAAGAAGATTTATAACCTACACTGCAGCTCAAAGCTTTAGGGTGACAACTGACATTTTTAAAAGAAATACTTTAACGTTGAAGCAATGGTAAACACATTTATAATGTTACTAAATATCTATATTTTAAATAAATGCTGTTCTTTTAAATCTTCTGTTCATCAAAGAATCCTTTAAAAGGTCTCCACAAAATATTACAGTGTTGTTGAGCTGCATGCAAAAAGCTAATGTTGGACTGATGATGCTGAAAAATAAGCTTTGCATCACAGAAATAAATGTCATTTTAAAATATATTCAAAATGTAATAATGCATGCAGATCTTTTTCTTGTTTCCTGTAATTGTGCAATGGATTTGTCAGGATGGGATTTATCATTATTATTTTGAATTATTATAAACTAAGAAACAAGTTTGTCTACAACACTTAAATGCAGGTCATGACATCTCATCTAAGACTTGATGGATATCAAAGTGCAATAGTTATGTCATTAATTGTAACACAGTCCATTTATTCTATTACTGTTTAGATAATACAGGTCATTAGACCAAGATATCAAATATGAAAGCAATTAAAGGCAGAATTTCATTTGAAACTGCAGCAAATTGTATTGCTGTATAATAAGAAAAATAGTTGTTGCATTCAGCAGGCTTTATTTTCTTCATCATTTATTATTTATACTTCTGAGGTGTTTTGGTTTACTACAGTATAGTGTAATAAGGTAAAAACTACACATTTACAAAATCACATTTTGCTGTATATTTAAAACAACAAAACAACATTACAGTGCAATAAAAAAATAATTTTAGTGAACAAAGTTGTGAGTAAAATTTTAAGGTCTTATGCTTTTTAAAGCCATTGCTGTTCCATCAGTTATGCTCCAGGAGTTCTGTTTTTCATCTTATTATTATCATATGTTTGAATCAAATTCCCTTCACAGAACATTCTGGAACAAGATACTTTTTACTAGAACATTCAGGATTGTGTCAAAGTGTTCTTCCAGTAATGTTACATTCATTTGATATGATCTGGTATTTTAATAACGTCCTCAAAATATTAGCATAAAAACATTATTTATATATTTTTAAAAAAAATAGGTAACACTTTATAATGACATTCAAATTAATAACATAAAAGCATATATATATATGCATATAATATATAAAACATAAAACTGATCAGATCATTAGTTAATATAAAAATTAATGACATTTGTAAGCATTTCATGGGTAGTATATAGTAAGTTTGTTAGTAAACATTAACAATTATTTCACATTATTTCATGTTTTTAGCTATTAATATATATTAACCAATGATGGATAAGCATTATATATTGTTAATGATGTATTAATTAAATTAAAAGTATTACCATGAAATGTTTAAGTTGGATGTTTGTTGTTGTTGTTTTAAAACAGTATTAAATACTTGAAATTAAACATAACACTGACATACATTAAGAATAGACAATAAATTAAAATAACAATATGGTAATAAAAATATAGAGAAAAATATAAATAGATCAAATTATGAAAGTGTAAATTCGCCTTTTACAGATGTTTGTAGATTAATCATAAAACACTGCAATATTCCATTAAAATAAGGATTGTCCATTCTGTCCATCAGCTTTATTATTATAATTATTATTTATTTAGTTTTTTTGTAATGTTCACAATTTTAAATTCAACATGCTGGACATTCTGAGACATTCGGAAATAATATTTTCATAACTTAGAAAAATGTTCTTAGAACACATTTTTTGTTTACTTGAAATAAGATAAATATTCAATTAACTTAAGAGATTACACAAAGGAGATACCACTGTGTTTAACTGCCAATATGATTCACAATGTTATTGAAATGCAAGCCTGACAAACAGTTTTGAAAATTCCGGTCTTTCCACATTCAAGTAGAAAGCAGCTTACATGACTGGATTCAAGGTGTTACCAAAGATCCGATTTAAAAAAAAAAGGATTTCACGGTAAGGATACCGCTTCTGAGAAAGGCCAACATTGAGCCACTCCTGTAGAAGCGAATAGAATTCAGGCATTTAGCAGAAGCTTTTATCCAAAACCACTTACGGATCACTAATTACAGTCCCTAAGAGCCTTTCTCTGGTTAAGGACACTTTGCCAACAGCTCAAGTATCGCTACATTTGGAATACAAACCTGTGACCTTTCAGTAACCATTCTTTGTACCAGAACATGAAGTTCTCTGGAGTTCAGAGAACAAATAATACAAAATCTAAGGTCATAGAAATATCAAGTTAAATAAAAACTGACAAAGTGAATCTGTTCGCCCAACGTTAGAGGTAAACTGTGTCGTCTCCCTGATAACATCCATGCACATTAGCAGAATGTTCATTTTGGGGTGAGGTATGCCATTAATTCATCCTAGCATAGACACAGCAAGGTGCAGAGATTTTGGTCCTTACTGACAGGATAACGTTTGCCAGCAGATTTTATGTCTGCATCCGATGATGTGACTCTTCATCTCCACCACATCCCAAAAGCTCCACTGGATTCAGGTCTGGTGACTGTGGAAGCTATTCGAATATAGTGAATGCATGGTCATGTTCAAGAAACCAGTTTTAAACGCTTGGAGTTTTGTGACATGGTGCATCATCCTGAAGAAGTAGACATCAAAAGATGCATAGTTTTGTATGTTTACTTGGTGACACAGTAAAGTGTTGTTTTGAAGTTGAATTAAGTTCTGATGCATTACCATAGTAAAGATGAAACAAACTTTGTGAATGAAACTGCAAGATTAGACTTGTTACTTGACACTTGTAGTGTTGAATAACAGGGTTTGCCTCATATAACATAACTGAAAAAAACTTCCCTCTGTGTTATGTAACGCTAATTCATTTCCGATAAGAAAAACAATTTGGACATAACAACGGTTATGTCTGTATATACAGTTGAAGTGTGCAGTTATATCAGTGTTTGTTGCTCGTTTCTGATGCAATACTTGGCTGGATTGAGAGGTGTGGTATTAAGCAGTGCTATTGTGCTGGAGATTTGTGTCTATAAACTGCTGTCTCATCCTGACCGAGCAAGGACACACACACAGTCTGATATGAAAACCTGTCTTTTCATGAGTCACTTTGAATGCAAAAACAAATCTGAGTCATCATCAATTTAGGATTGCATTGGACTCTGAATTGCTGCTCAATTATGACCCAACAGATTTTCAAACTTAAATGTGTCGTGCCTGTGCTCCGTCAGTCTTTATTTGCAGACTGATTCATCAGAGGTGTTAATACTGAATGGAATAACACGAAAAAAAGGCTGGACTGCTGAGGCTAAATCTGTTATGATACAGAAAAATGATTGGAGTCTAATTCTCGAATCTCCAGAGTGTCAAGAATATTTTGGGACCATAATTCATCCTAAAAACAAAAGTATATAAGAAGATAAAGCCTAGTGGAATGTGAGAAGTATCACACATTGCTGCAATGATAACATATTATTATTCGAAATTGCAACTATACAGTTTATCATGGTAGTTTTTAATCAAATTCTCTAGGCTTTAATTGCTTCCATATTTTATCTCTAGGTGATAGTTTCAGTCTAATGACCTGTATTATTATCTTCGAAACAGTAGAGTGAATGGACTATGTAACAATTAATGACATAACCATTGCACTTTGGTCTCCATCAAGTGTCAACTGAGGAACATGCATAATGTGTCATGACCTGCCTTTAAGTGTTGTAGCCAAACTTGTTTCTTGGTTTATAATAATTCCTTTAAAATGTTAATGGAAACTTTGATGAATGTGCATAAACATTCTTCAAAATATCCCATTTGATTATATATACCAAGGATTAAACTAAAATACATTTCAAATATTTTTTTACATAATTTCTGAAATTTTAAACGAAGGTACAAAAGGTACAGAAACTGATGACATGACACAGATAGCTCATTTAAGAGGATGACACAAGCTAATTTTCAGAGATAGCTTCAGTTTAGATCAATATCGGAGCTTTAGCGAACTGCAACTTTGCTTCAGTTCTTTGCTGAGACATAATAGGCAGAAATTGACAACAGTCTTTCTCCTCTTGGCCATTTCGATAAAAGAGACAACGCAAAAGTAAGAAGCAGACACACAATTTACCTTTCTTCAAATCACATCAGGACAGCTGATAAAGAGCTAAAGCTGTAGGGCATCCACTTTAGCTCCAGTAATTGCATTCTGGTTTCCCTCTGAAGCCAACATTTTGGTTAATCTTCTTTTTAAATGCTCATTTTTATCACTGTTAGTTGCATAAGCTGTGTGTTCACATGGATTTTATATCCATGTACAATGACATTTACATGACACATGAAGTAATAAAATATAATGTGATTTTATCATGGTGCCTGATACTATATTTTCTGTTTTTGTAGACCTAACCTATTCGTCCATTATCATTTATGTGTAAAATTGTAACTAGTTATTGTTCATGGTGTTTGTTATCATCACAGGTTGCACAAGAGTGTGTCACGTGGATTTCATATCCATATGCCATGTTGTTTACATGATACTCCAATGTTCTTCAAAGAATAATATTACCATGCTACCAAATATCCAAAACATAGTAATTTAACTACACAGTTTGTTAATGCTCGTAGTCTGTACTGTAGCCTGATAAACTAGATTCAAATACCATACCATATTATATGTCCGAAAACATGGTAATTGGACAAAATTTATTATTAACGTAGTAATCTGTATTTTATAAGTGTTTGTGAAACCATAAGACGTAGTGGTTTTCGCTTTGGTTATCAACAAAACGGGCAATAGTTTGTGTATCGTTAATAGTACGATATTTACTTAGGCTAACGTTACCATAAAAAAAAGCTAACGTTACGTAACTTCATATATTTTGTGTGTGGGGGTTGGTAAATGCGTATTCGTACCCTATATTAATGATGTATCAAGAGTTTATTAAAACATCACGTTGCGCAAGTTCATGGACTTCGCAGAAGATGCAATCCTATGAAAGTTTACGTCATCATAGCATACTGCCTCACACAGAGAGATTCCTGTGTGAACCCCCCCTCCTCGCGACATGGTATAGTCCTGTCAACTGAAAGGACGAATGAGTGCGGGCCCCTCATGACGCGAGGCGGGCCGCTCCATAAATACTCTCACGTTTCTCGGAGGGGTGACACTTTTCCTGCGTTTACCAAACGGGTGTGCTGAATTACCGCAAAAGAGAAACTAAAACAATGATGAACGGAGAGATTAACGGTTACCACAACTCTCTTATTGAGGAGGACTGCTTCTTGTTCACATCGGAGTCCGTTGGAGAGGGACATCCAGGTAAAATGTCCAAACAAACTTTGGGCGACTTTACAGTAACTTGGGCTATTCAACTTAGCAATTATATAACGTATACATTCGCATTAATATTATTTTTAGCTTTTAATTCTAACCATATTTTACTATAATAACTTCGTTTTTGCTTTTGTTTGTAAACATTTAAATGAATATAACTCAGTGCTCAGATTAAACGAAGGTTGCGTCGCTATGTAACTAATGCGCTGTGCGTTACATCTGAAAACTATTGTACTTGGTTGCTATGGCTGTGTGTCAAAAACTAGTGAGCGGCCATTCTAGACAGCGTTCTGAGCACAGCAGTCGGCCTTCAGTCTATCTCAAACACAGGCATGCACACTCATGCCAGCTGACACTGCAAACATCTCTCATGCCCTTAAAGGTAGATTAGGAAGGCAGATCATAACGATTTGAGACGCAGTCTCGCGCTACACGTGGGGTTAAACATGCGGTCTAAACGCAGACCCCGCCCACCGTCAAAATCACACTGCATTTGGCGCCACAAGACTAGAAGCCCAACCCCCGCTCCTCCTCCAAAAACGCTAACAATTATTATAGTTTTACATTTTATAGTTTTCAGACACTTTAAATTTCAGTTTTTCAGTAATTTTAGTTTGAGCAAGTTCGAAGCTACAAGTTCGTTGCAAATTAGGGTTTATTTTATGGACATTTTTTTATCATTTATTTTTTGTTTCAGTTTGGTAACTACCTGTTAACCGGCCAAAAATGTATAACAATAACGAAATAAATAAATAAAACAAGCCAGGGCTTCTGAATTGCACTTTTTTCAATTGTACCTTAGAATACAGAATGTAAACCTTTTGTTGGAGCAAAATTGATAAATGCATTTGCATGAATAAATAAATGAATGCATGGCTTGTTATATTTACGAAAAGTTGTATACTGTTCCTTTAAATGTGAACCACAGATAAAATACTTCTTTTATAATGTAGTTTAAAGCAATTTTGATAACAAACTTTGGTTTTTATTGTGCTGTGCTTTTGTTGTTCTTTTTTATTTCACAAACAACACAATATACGGGCTGGTATTTATCGAATGTTTACAGATTTTTTTTTTCCCAAGCACAACTAATGGATAACAGGCAAATGCAGTGTGGAAATCTATATGCAATAATAATGAATGTTTCTATATTTTCTTTGAACAGATAAGATATGTGACCAGATAAGTGATGCCGTGTTGGACGCTCACCTGAAGCAAGACCCAGATGCAAAAGTGGCTTGCGGTTTGTTAACTTAGATTTTTTCAGAATCAGTGATGCATTAATCACTTTTGCAAGTGTGCTTTTCCAAATTCGTAAGTAGGAATGTTTCATGGTCTTTTTTTGGTCTTTTTTTTTTTCTAGAAACTGTAGCCAAGACCGGAATGATTTTGCTGGCTGGAGAGGTGACGTCTCGTGCTGTTGTTGATTATCAAAAGGTTGTCCGTGACACCGTTAAACACATTGGCTATGACGACTCATCCAAGGGTTGGTTTGAGAATACATTTTATTATACATACTGCAACATTTACCATTCAAGCCGGTTTTTGAAAGAGTGCTCACCAGTAAGGTTGTGGATTTTTATTAAAATAGAAATTTAAAATAGAAATCTTTTGTACATTATAAATGTCTTGATCATTTTAACACATTGCACCTGTTGAATAAAAAGTGTAAAGAAAATTGTTAACTTCCCCTAACTTTTGAATAGTAATGCAACTACTACTACTATATGTTATTACTATTTTACTACTAAAACAACTGAAATAAATACTGCAATTGAAATTGGTGCAGCTGCATGGCCCATAAACTCTTCCAAATTCTCTCTTTTGAACCCATAGGCTTTGATTATAAGACCTGTAATGTCCTGGTGGCTCTGGAGCAGCAGTCTCCAGACATCGCCCAGGGTGTTCATTTGGACCGCAATGAAGAGGATGTTGGGGCTGGCGACCAGGTAAGTCGGTGCACCCCAACAAATGTAACTGCAACTCTTTTAATAACATTTCATTGTTAATATTTTCTGCTCTGTGCTTTATTCAGGGTCTAATGTTTGGCTATGCCACTGATGAGACGGACGAATGCATGCCACTCACTATCGTGCTGGCACACAAACTTAATGCCAAGATGGCTGAACTGCGGCGTAATGGCACCCTGCCCTGGCTCCGGCCAGACTCCAAGACTCAGGTCTGCTGAACTGCATTTCGAAACACAAAGATGTACTTGTGTAGACTGCGTTTCCTGACAGTGCAACATGACTCTTTGTAAACAGGTTACTGTGCAGTACAGACAGGAGCGTGGCGCCATGCTGCCGGTTCGCGTCCACACCATTGTCATCTCTGTGCAGCACGATGAGGACATCTGCCTTGATGAGATGCGTGATGCTCTTAAAGATAAAGTCATTAAATCTGTGGTGCCCTCTGTTTATCTGGACGACGACACCATTTATCACTTGCAGCCCAGTGGTCGCTTTGTCATCGGAGGGCCTCAGGTAGAGTACAAATACAAGTACAAATAATATTAGATACTATTTATATTTAGCTGTAGTTGTTTGTACTACATTTGCTTTTAAAAAATGATTTACTTAGAAGCAGTTTGGGTAACACTTTACATCACGTGTAGATTTAATAAGTGTTAATTCATGCTTAACTAATGCACAGATAATACTGAAGTAATGTATAGCCTAACTCATGATTATCTAAGCTATTCATATTAGCAATTATACATACATTATACATACTGCGGCAACTAGAAAAGCCAGCAACTGATAGTCTATCTGGTATTATACATTAGTTCAGATATGAATTGTTATCAATTAATTATGTAATTGTGGATTAATTTCCTAATAACTTATGTAATTAACTAATAGTGTTAATTAACTTGTTGGCCAAAGCCTTGAATTTCAACTTCCATGTAAAATAGGTAAAATTATATGCATTAATGCATGATTAATTACTGCATTATTTTTGCAAATTCATGTGTAAATTACTACAATTACTAAATGATCAGTTAATAATGATTTGCATAATGATATGCATAAAGTCACAACATAATGATATATTCACAAACCATCAGCTAATAATTAATTAATGACCATCACAATTTATAAAAGTGCTTAAGTGTTCAATAATCTGAAAAAATAAATGGATTTTAAAAACAATTATGTTCATTAACAAGTTCATTAACACTATTATTAACTACTATTAGTTAATAAAATAATTTATTAGGCAATTAATCCACAGTAACATTTCATATATAAACTAAAATATTAACCAGACAGGCTCATTGTTTGTTGCTAATGTGGTAATCATTAATGAATATCTTAGATAATCATAAGCTATAGATTAATTCAGTATTATCTGTGCATTAGTTAAGCATGAATTAATGCTTATTAGTGCAGACATATTGTAAAGTGTTACCGCAACTTGTACTCAGAAATTGTTAGTATATTTCACAAATAAATTGCAAGTAAAGGTCATTGGACACTTAAAGGAACACTCCACTTTTTTTGGAAATAGGCTCATTTTCCAACATCCCTAGAGTAATACAGATGTGTTTTAC
>JAUCNO010001334.1:879064-919982 GCA_032353835.1 Enteromius viviparus | reverse complement strand
ATTATTCGAAAATAATGAACCTGCAAATGTCTCAACTGACCAATCAGAATCAAGCATTCCAGAGAGCCGTGTAATAAGTGTATCTATACTGTACACGTTATCTAGCTTCACCTTAGTTTGATTAAACCCATTAGTACAAATTTTTAATACATGTAATACCTTTATAATTAAAATTAAAATGATAGAATATTACACAGACATAACTTAAGCTACTTAAAATAAAGCGTATCAAGTTTGTACCTAAGTGTAAGTAGATGTGTAACAGCCTTTAGCACATGCTGCCTGTTATATCTGCCAAATTACAAACTGTAATTACAGGCTGTTCCATAACTTAGTTACATGATAAGTACATTTTATTCCATATAAGTACTATGGCTACTAATAAGTACCTAATTAGGTAATTACTTTGTATTATGACTTCCTACAATAAAATTTTTCCTGTAAAGTGTTACTCATTTTTACTTCTTATACTTTGGATCAAATAAATGCAGGCTTGGTGAGCTGGAGAGACTTCTTTAAAAAAAAAAACTTGACTGGTAGTGTGTCTTACAGTGTATCTTGTGTCTAATTTGTAACATGACAGCCTGGGTCACACTAATGCCCGCTGTAGTCCAAGCTGCTCCTTTTCCAGAGCTCCTGTCTCCCCTGGTCCCAGGTGTTCCTGCAAAAGCTGTGCTGGTTTTAAGAGGATTCTGTCAGCTGCATTATAGGATCCACTCACAGGTTCATCGGTAAGATTCCATAATGCATCCATTTGCCACATTAAAAGACTTTGTGAAAATATACGAAAGTGTGTTATTTTATATTAAATGTGTTGGAGATGTGGGACCGAAGAGGAGAGGCAAACATTTTTCATTTTAGGTCAGCATTGTCATTTAATCAGCCAATATTGTCTTAAATAGCCTGCATAGCATATTTTATCATTTTGACCTGATGTATTCAGTTTTGATTTTTGTTAAATGCTGCAGCAAGATGTAATTTTTTTGAGTCAATAATTACTGTTTTGCCACAGGCCCTGCACAATGTTCACACACCCCCTTACCTGTCTGCATCTCTGATACTTACCTCACATTCTTTCAACCTCAAAACTGCTGGAATTCATGGCAGGTTGGGAAATCCCTGTCACATCCTTTGCAAACCCCATAACAGGTATTAATATGTGTTATGAAATAGGTTTTTTTAAAAGATATTTACAGAACATTTTCTAGATTCCCAAAGTTTCAAACAACATTGTTATATTTTGAATGAATTTTGTTAAAGGAGTTATATATGTAGGCTATATATGTTATAGGCCTATATATATAGCCTATATATAGCCTATATATATATATATATATATATATATATATTATACATTAAACACTTTAAAACATTAAAACACAGATCTACATAGATCGACTCAAGGGTTAATTAGGTCTATGCCAATATTACAAGGTTATCAACTACAACTTTTGTCTAAATAAACCACTAATTTGCTGCTTATTAATAGTAGCTGTTAATATCTGAAGTTGATATCAGAGAATCTAAAATATGGTCATGTAGAATAAGACATTATTATGTGCTTTGTACCAATAAACAGAAAACATAATGTTTAAACTAGTTTAAAATAAACTGTTAGGTTAATGTTACCATTATTTTAATATTTTATACCTAATTTCCATTACAAATAGAAAGAAATTTGATTTAAAAGACACGATTGCTGTAAAAATATATATTATTACTATATATATAGTAATAATAGACTTAAAATAATAATTTGTAATTTAATTTAGCCTGTACTGAATCATACAATTTCGAATCAACAAGATCGTCTAACTTTGGGTGGCCTAAAATCAAAGGATGTCGCTGGCACATTAGAGCTCAAGAGTGTCACGCCTCGCGCAAATAAATGCCTGCACAGTTTCGAGAAGCAGTGAACTTGACAGCTCTGCTCTCCTCTGATGTGCTTCATGGATCAGAGGGATTCCGCGGAGACTACAGGATGACAGGGGTCATCAGAGGCCAGCTGCACACTTTAAAAGCGCTGTCCACAGCTCGGCCACCCCGATCACTCGGACCTCGGACGAGTCAAGAGGAGGAATCTGACGCTACAGATCAGTTCTAAATAAAAAAACTTTATCGATTCGCAATGGAAACCCGGCCAATCATAGTGCTCGCTGTCTTGGCGGTTTCCTTGATGCCTGCTGACTGCGTAAAGATCGATAGTCGCCGCGCACTCACGGGAGAACATCGTGAAGTCTTCGCAGGTTCATATTCCGACTTCAGTCTCCGGTCGTATCCAAGGTACCCTCTCTACATGATGCAGTTATACAGAGACTTAAGCGGGAGCATGGCAACTACTCCAGCCAGTGTTGACAACCCAACTCTTCATCAGTCTGACTTCGTCCTAAGCCTGATTGCACAAGGTAAATAAAACACGCAGACTCTTTTATCCAAAGCGTCTTAGATTGCATTTGATGTATAAGCTACTGTACAGCCTACATATCAAGCAGGACTTAATACTACCATGAGATTGCATCCGCCTATCAACTGTACCAAACAAGCTAAGTTTGTAATTAGTCAAAAATAAGTCTATAGGTCCGAATACAAGCAAGTAATATTTGTGTGCGTTAGTAACTGATACGTGAATATCTTATTCTGTATAAGCACATGTTTTTTAAGGGGAGTAAAGCTACAGCATCTGGGGTACTTGGCTCTTCTGGCCCGTCGCTCTCGCGCTATCTGACCCTTAGATTTTACAACTCAGTAGTGTCACAATGCTTATTCAACTTTAAAGAGCTGGCTGTTTTATGTACACGGGTGTGTGTATTAGCCCTTCAGACGTCTGTTTGAACGCGAGGTTCAATACACATCGCTTGTCAAGCAGCTCGTCCTTCCTGACAGTGTGCTGACATTTGGCCGCGCCGCTCGCGCTCACAGAAACTGTTGTTGCTGTACTGAATCAGTCTCGCGAAGCCTAGTGAAATTAACTGACTACATTTCATAATATATGATGATTTTAAAATCACTTAAAGTCACCTAATAAGAAGTGTAAAATGAAAAAAACCCAATTGAGAAAAGGTAAATGTTTAGGTTATGCATAATAGCCTATAAAAGAAGTTAGACATTCTATATTTAGTCTTTATTTTATTGGTGAAAATATGATTTATTAAAGGCTATTATTTAAACGTTGTCAATTACTTAAGGGCATGTCCACACATGCAGGGTCGTATATTTTACAAGAAGCAAGTAAATGCAAAGATAGCCTGTAATGTTTTAAAAGAAAGATAGGCTAACTGTTGTTTTCAGAAAATGTCACTTAATTAATATGTTAGTCTGATTGGCTATTTTTGAATTCTTAACCTCTAGCCACATGCCTGTTATTACCTTTGAACGCAAGAAACCATATTTTGTGTGAATGCGTTAATATTTGTCCCAGCTGCAAGAGGTAGGCCTAATTCAAATATTTTGTTTATTTTGCAGACTGTCATCAAATTGATGAGCGATGGTCTATCACGTTCGACATGTCGTCACTCTCAGCGAGTGAAAGCATTCAACTTTCAGAGCTCCGCATCCGCCTGCCAGCGTTTTCTGCATCCAGACGCATCGTTATGGACATCTTCCACGTACGTAAACAGGATTGTGAGTCTGACTCTGTGTTTTGTCACCATAAGCGACTTTTTATAGGCACCATCAAGTCGGTGCCCGACACATTAACATCGTCCTGGAGAGTTTTTAATGTCACGGAGTTACTCGAGCACTGGTTGAATCAAAGAACAGAGGAACCTGAACAGATCCCGACACCTGACGCCGGAGAGGACACCGGTAGCGGGGAAGACTTACCTGAACCTGTTACGAATAGCTGGCGAAGAAAAATACAGCACCCCACAGCAGAACGAGTTATGATTGTAGTTTTCTACAAAAACAAACGTTCCCACAGCGGCCAGCAGCGTGCCTCCAGCTTGATCAATACAGTGGCGCACTCCAAATATGTCGTCCTGAACCGGGCACCAGACGCAGCTCAAGCTCGTCGCCACAAAAGAAACCGGGTCGAAAGGATGCGGGCTACGGATGATAGAAACTCGACGGGAATAGTAACGCCTCTAGAGCAACAACAAGGACCACTTTGTCGTCGAGTCGATATGTGGGTGGATTTTGATCAGATTGGATGGGATGAATGGATCGTGCACCCTAAGCGTTATAATGCTTACCGCTGCGAGGGAGAATGTCCGAGTCCATTGGACGAGTCTTACAACCCAACAAACCACGCTTATATGCAGGTGAGATTCTTAAGTATAATTCCTTGTCAAAGTAATAAAATATATTTTAGCAGTTCCCGTAGGCCTAATTCACGATACAAATTATCAATGAAATGTTTCTTAGCATTCCTGAAAAATGTTTGTTTTAATTTTTTAAAACATTTTTAGTGTTAACGTTTTCATAACTCAAGCAAAATTTCCTTAGAACATATTTTGTTGTAGGCCTAAAATGCCTAATTTTATGTTGATTTACAAAACAATTTGTAATAATATAATAGAATTAATATTTTTTGGTCTGCTATGTATATGCAACATGTAATCTCCATTCCCCCTCTTTTTTAGTGGGCCAACAATGTCTAGAATTAAAGTTTTTAGTAGCGTTTATAAGGGATAGTAATAAATGGTACTGTATGGTTGCTAAATCGTTGCTTTCTTTCTTTTTCTCTTTTCTCAGAGTTTGTTGAAGCTTTACCATCCGGAGCGAGTTAATTGTCCGTCATGTGTCCCGACGCGCCTCAGCTCGCTCTCCATGCTGTACTATGAAGGCGACGGTGTGGTCATGCGCCACCACGAGGACATGATCGTAGAGGAGTGCGGCTGTCAATGAAGTGTCATAGATGTCTGACGGCGCACTTTCAGTGGGCTACTCTGATAACACTTGCAATGTTTAATAAGATTCCATTCCATTATAAAGTACGTGTTTTTTTAGAATTGTAAATGAGAACCACTGAAATTCTGTGCAAAATATATTTAATATTTAAAATAAATACATTTTTAAAGAGTGTATATTTTTACTTAATGTACATAGACCATGCATATATTTCATTTAAGGAAATGTATTGTGATAAAATGTGATGTGAAATGTTTTTTATTTTCTTATCAGCAGGCTTGATACATTTTTTATATAAAACATACAAAAACAGAATAAAGCAAAACAGTATTTCGTATTTTGTTGACTTTGTTATTTGTATTTTGTAGGCTATAATCAGCATTTTAAAATATATTACTGTCGATTTATTTTTTTAGATTGACTTATTGTTCTGTACATCAAAAATGTTTTCAATTTGAAAAAAGGTCAATAGCTGGTAAAAACTGACATTTATAAGAACTTACTGAACAAACACATTGTTCAATTATTAAAGAATTGTTCACCCCGAAAAGGAACATTTGCAGAAAAGGCCATCCAAGACGTACATGAGTTTGTTTGTTCATCAGAACAGATTCAGATAAATCATTGCACACTTATATCCTCTGCAGGAAATGGGTCCTACTGATAAAACAATAATTCACAAATAATCCACAACACCCAATTCTATAAATTAACATCATATAAGAAACAAATACATTAAGACATTTTTCAACTGTTTCTTCCAGCTAAAATATGTGTCCTCTCTCTATAATATTGCTTTCTCCAGTGGAAAAAAAATGTAAAAGGAATCAGGAGAGAAATACACACACAGACACTTATAAATGCATAGTTCGAAACAGTAGGTGGATTTTGATGTGAGACTTTTACATAGACTTTTATTTTAGCATTATTATGGACTGGTATTTTGACCAGAAGTGGCAGATAATGATATAATTGTCAGTCTATAGATCCTCTCCATCAGGACGGGAGCTGTGCGAATATAAGTGTACTAAATGCTGCTAAGAATGAAAAGTATTTGAAGGGCAGGTGTTATGTAGAGGTGTCGGAATCATCACATGTCATTATTAGAGTTGGGTGGTCTGCGAGGTTGGTGTGCAATAAAGCTGCCGTTATGGCTTTGTGCCAAGAGCTGGCCAGATGTGAGCCTGCTAACATGTTTACTATGTCAAGTTGCTTCACTTAAAAGGGCTTCAGGATTATAAAAAAAAGTGCAACCAAGAGAAAAGAAGCATTCAGCTGTTTGGCCTCTCATTCTTGACGGCACCCATTCACTGCAGAGGAACCGCTGGTGAGCAATTTCTGCAATTCTACATTTCTTCAAATCTATTCATACAAAGAAACAAATGAATTTACATCTTGGATGGCCTGAGGGTGAGTAAAATCTAATAAAAATTTAGGTGAACTATTCTTTTACTGCAGTATATCTCAACTGCAAGAGAACAGTGCGTAAAAAAACACAAAAGGGTGACCACAAAAATCCATTTGTGAGGTTTTATTTCTTTATTAATTCTGTAAATGTATCTTCAGCTGGTGTACAGGGTTGAGTATTTCTATATATTTATATAGACATTTAAAATCTTGTCTGATTCAAAGACCTATAGTAGCAATAAAAATAAATACATAAATAAAATGAAAGAAACTTTAAAGAAGCACAATGCTTCTTTATTCCCACAGGCACCCCCCTGAAGTCTTGTTTACTAAGATGCTATAAGTACATCCATGACATTAAAGTATTCCCAAGTTCCCAAATAGCAGATCATAAATTCCCATTTGCAAGTGCAAAGCATTCTAATTAAATATATATGTATTAAAAGATGTATTAAAAACATCTTATCTGTGCAAGTGTGCATTTTGCATTCCTTTTTCATAAGTAATATGCTATTGCGTTTATATTGATTTTAAATCATTCTGTAATAAATAGGTGTATAAATATTCTGTCATTTTGCAACAGTTCACATTTTTGCAAGAAGTTGGTTTAAACCATTTCTTAGACATCAAACAATTGCATTGCTAATATGACCTATCCGTGCTGCCATACTGAAGTGGACTGGCCCAAATACTTCACGCAGCCACTGCGGTCTGTGCGGTTTAACTTTTGTTCAGGGAGGGACTCAAGGGAGGACCCATCTCATGCCAGCAGAGTGGCTGCATTTATTTTTTTCCCCTAGGAATTCAAGTTCTGGAAATCTCAAATCACAGAAATGATAAACTTGCAGAAAAAGAAACAAAAAACAAAACAACACACATGAGCACATGTGAATAAAGAGGTTGTTGAATTTTGTATCCACGCTTAATAAAAAAATCCTTGAATAATCCATCTGTAAAATTGATTATTAAAAAACAATATAAATAAATAAAGTTTTAATGTAAGACATGCATTGATTGTTTATGTCTTTATTATTAGTGTGCATCTGTATATTAAATGATTTAATGAACAACATTAAAAGTGATGCTTGGAAATGTAGATTTAGTGTACTCGTGTGACTTGAATTTGGTGCACAAATAACCACAGGCAATGCAGATTTAAATAACAATGCTACAGTATAACATACAATGCTACAATAAATGGCCTATATTTGGTATTATGCTCTTGTGTTGTCACAATCTGAACTGTATTCCCATACATATGAGATGCTTGATTTGAGGTTTGATTATTTTATGTCTTCCTTTAAATTCATTGGATAATTTCAGGTTGAAGTGTGTATTTTGTACTCAGATCATCAGATCAGCCAGTGCAGTGGAGATCACTTTTTGCATAATATAATATAATGAAGAGATGTGCATACAGCTACAGCTCTACCACTGGACTGGCTGTTGCTGCTAAAAACCTCTGGAAGAAAAAGACAAATGTTTGAATTGCTGGAGAATTATAACCTAAGTGCAGATCCACTTAATCCACATTATATTTAGTTTGTGTGTGTGTGTGTGTGTGTGTGTGTGCATGAAGTCAGCTCTGTTCTGTTGTGGGACAGTGAACAGTCTGATCACAGTGCTCAGTGGCTACGTGTCTTCATCAAGTTTAATAGTAGCAAAGAATGTGTCTGGAGCGTTCAAACCTGTTTCTCAAGCACGCGTGGTGTGCCTAAAAATTAAGAGTGAAAATTTTTGACATCATAAATGAGAATTGATACAGATTGTGTCGTATTCCCCAAAACAGTATGTAGGGCATGCCATGAGCATCATCTGTAAGAGTAAATGATAATAAATGAAAACTGTTAACAAATGTTGTCTATGCTAAGATGATTAAAAAATCTAACCTTTCAGTAAAGTTCAAATATTACTATTATTATTAGCAGTAGTAGAAGTAGTATGTATCCAATGTGTTTCACAAATTTCTCAAACCAAGCAATCTAATTGACATTAATTCTCATTTAGATTTTTTTTTATATATAGCACTAGAATGTATGGAGCTCATGAGTTATATAAGGCAAAAAATAAGACATCAAAGTATAAGCCATATTTAGTACGAGAAGCAAAAACAAAAACTTAAAAGGTTTTTAGAGGTGACACAAAGGCAATATGTGGGCTGTTGATGCACTTGGTCACTAAAGCCTAAAGTATGCTTCAGGTGTCTATTTGTGAACAAGATACTTGTACTATGCAGATGACAATAATTTTGCATAAACGTATACTTTAGGATTAAGTTGCAAAGGGATGTGAGGGATTTAATAAGAAAGACAAAAATGTAATAACTAAGGATCCTGCGGAAGACTCTCAAATCTGGACATAATGGAGTCAGAAAAGAGAAAACAATAGAAATCACTGGTAGGGTGATGGTAATAATTGTGACGTCTAGTTAAAATGATTGTTGAGTTGAGTTGCAAATGAAATGCAATTCATTTTGAATATATAGAACTGCTTTCATTCTCCTCTAATGTTTTCTTGTAGGCATGCGAAGTTATCAATAAAACCTCTGGTAACACTTTACAACAAGGTCCTGTTAGTTACCATTAATAAAGCATTAACTAACACTGAACAGTTTGTTAAAATATTTATTAATCTTTAATAACATTAGTTAATAACAATCCTGTTCATGTGAACACAAATCTGTTAAATATGAACAGGCACATCTTTAATTTTAATAAAGTATTAGTAAATTGAAACGAACATAGATTAATAAATGCTTTAGAAACAGTTTTCATTGTTAGTTCATGTTGTATTAGTTCACTATATAGTTAATTATTATTAATAAATGGAACCTTATTGTAAAGTGTTACCAAAAAGTTTTGCAATATATATATATATATATATATATATATATATATAAAGGAGATGCTGAATGATTACCAAATCACAAGTTTAATTGTGAATAATAATTTAAATCTATTGACAGCTTTTATCTATATTTTGCGATCAATTTGACTTCAATGAAAGGTTAGACTTTTTAAAAGAAGAAAAACAAATTATTGCTTTTTTGGTTCTTAGGATTCAGAAGAAAGTCTTCCCACTAGTGGTTATTTGGAATAAAGCAAAAGCTGAAGGTGGTAATGCAAATGTTAATATAACGCTTATGGGCTCCTCTGTGCATATTAAGTTATTAAGAGGAAGTTCACGGTTCATATACACAGAGGTATGCAATGCAAAAACAAAAATCTTGCCGCAGCTCTGCAAAAATGTTCATATAGAGCCCCGTAGTGATTTTATAATATGTCCAAAGTACTGCATCCCACTGAAAACATTTAAACTGCACAAATTGTAACCCTTGAGCCTAGTATATCTCAGGCAACACAGGACTTCACAGCTCATTTGCTACACAATTATACCTTTACAATACACAAGACACGTACTATTGGACTGAACAAGAATTCAGGAGCTAGTATTGAGACAGCAGCATAATCATCGCATAGATTGTTGTCTGTTTTTTTTTTTTTTTTTGGCTGTGGAAAAGAACACACGCACACGGAGAGTACATTCACATCATATTTGAGTGCATATTACTTATAATAGCAGTACATGAGGGTCAGACTCCTCCTGGTGGAAAACCTTTTCGGTAATAGTGTGTTCTGGACTCTCTTGGAAGACTAAATTTCAGGAAACTCTTGCTGGAATTGACTAAATCTAGCTTTTATGTCCCATGTGCCCCTAAAACCCAGATGTTAAGCGTATGCATCCAGTTGGCCAAAGTCCCCCCCCCCCACCATTTTACAGCCCTTGCGGTTCGACAGTATTTTCTCACCTCATAATTGTTTGCAGTCAGTGCTGTATGTAAAGGCAGGCCATGCGACAGCACTTTCACATGCTGATATTGAGATTACAGGAAGCACTTCTCAAATGCTTGCTTTTTTTCATTGTTTGGTTTCGTTTTATAAGAAATCATGCCTCTAGCCGCTAATTTTTGTTTTGCTTGTTACAAAAAGTCAGAAAATCCCTTTTCGTAGTTGATATCCATCGCCTATTCTTCTTTATTTGGCACCCATTATGTGTCAGTGAAGGATGGTTTGGATGTAGGTGTCAAGTCCTAGGTTGGAAAAATAGAAAAGAAGGTTACAATGAATCTGCGATCTTATAAGAATCATGACATTCAGACCAAAACAGGACATGCTTGATATGGTCTGTTTTGCAGTATGGCCCAAGTCGGTCTTTAGATCATACACTTAAGATCATCTAAGTGCACTCAACTGTGCTAATTTGCGACATAATGAATATGAACTAAAATGTACTTTTAACATACTATCTCTATTTAAATAATCTATTTAGTTACCACTTCTAGTAGACTAGTACACCCATTTTTATACACCAGTACACTCTATAAATACATTTTTTAAATACACAGATGTGCATTTTAGTTTTCATGGTGTCTCAAAATAGTACAGTTGAGCAGATGATCTTAAATTATCTTAAGAAGTTCAAAAGAATAATTTTTTTGTATATTAGGTACAATATTTGTGCACAAAAATATAGCACTTTATACTTCAAGTGCTATATTATGGACTTGTTTTTGACCAGGGATAGCTGGTAGTTCAACCAGAGAGTTGCCACAAATTACCAAATGACTATCCCTTCGTATAAGAAAAAATCCAGCATGCTTTTACACAGGTCTGATTGACACCAATTACTAGTTAACAAAACTTAAAGAAATGTGTTCAGGATCTTTGAAAATCTACAATACGTTCAAGTTAACAGTAGGAAAAATTATCATCATAACATTAATATGAAATTATCAACTATTTTAACGTTCTTTGACATACCAGAAACTCTTTAATGGTATTGCTATTAAAACACATTTTGGAACCTTTATTTTCAAAAATGTATCAAGATATTATTCCATTACCAATGCAATTTTCATAAACATTACACAACATCCAACAAGTATCCAAATTTCTGTCATTTGAATTCAGTATGAGGATTCAAAGAGGATTCTTTTCAGATCCTAGGATTCCAAATTATGAAAGGACAGGAATAGGATCCTATATACATTCCTTTATAGTTTTTTTTTTGACCATAGGTAAAATACATAATCACGAGTTATTCTGTAGCTAACAGGGAGGGAGGGCAGACAAATGCTAACTGGACACTTTCATATATTAGTTGGAAATGGATAAGATGTCAGAGGAGTTTAGGAGTTAATGCAGTGAAGTGTTACGTGTTTTTTTGAAGTACAACACATAATATCTGGAACAAAACATCTTATATTATTTAGAATTCCTTATTACATTAATGCCATCAATACTGCTGGGTAATTAAATACAATTTGTCATTTTAGTTTTAGTTTTCTAATTTTAATTCATCTTAGAAGTCGAATTATCAATATATCTATTATTATTAACAAGACAGAATGTAGTAAAAAAATTTATTAAAATTGTTTAAAACATTATTTTTTATCAGCGTACTAGTCAATTTATTAGTCAAAACCTTGCAATCCACCAAAATTCTTAAATTCTTCATTTAGTGAAATTATATTTTGTATAAATAATTATAATAACTGATACTAAAATAATTTATATTGTCGTCTAAAGTATATATATATATCTGTTTAGAAGTTTATTGATTCACAATTTTCAAAAAATTTTTTTCAAATTATTGCTGTAAAAAATGCATAATTGCTTCCACAAATATATAAAGCTGAATAACAATAATCAGAAATGTTTCTTGAGCATATTATGATTTCAGAAACATCATGTGACACTGAAGACTGGAGTAATTATTCTGAAAATTCAGCTTTAACATCACAGGAATAAATTCCATTTTAGAAATATATTGAAATAGAAAAAAATATAATTAATCTTTTAAATTTAACAAGATTACTGTTTTGGTGTGTTTATCAATCAGATGCAGCCTTGATGAGCTTAAGAGGCTTTCAAAAGCATTAAAAATCTTTAGGATTCAACTAGTAATAAGGCTGAAACTGCATATATTTAGGACTAGTTGTAATAGTTTAAGAATCTTTCACTGAGATGGTGTCTACAGTTAATTGAGGCCTAAACTGGAAAAATATGACTTCTTGAAATTTGACTGAATCCCGTTGGTTAGCAGGATTACGTTAGCACAAAGTGCAGCAATGTCCTGTACCTGCAGGGAGGGGTGAGTCAGACTCACTGCTTTACTCTCCGCAGACTCGCACATTTGACTATTTGAGCACCTCCCCTCTTCACATCAACAACATCCGGCTACGGCAGAGAGCAGGTGGGGCAGGAGAGGAGAGCAGCATCCAGGGCAGGACAGAGAAATGAAGGAACGGCAGTGTGAATGAGTAGAAACAAGGAGTAACGGAACAGATGGAGAGGGCAAAGTGAAACAATTAGGTGATGTGTTAATGGAAAAGAGATCAAGTTCAATAAGCAGAACGTGCAATAACACACAAAACAAGAAGATAGCATGGAGAAGATAATGGAAGAGAGACACGGTTGAGGGGAAAATAAATTGAAGAGAACAGGAGAGAGAGAAAAAAGCAAATAGCATCAGAAAAGGCCAACACAGAAGGACGGGCAAAGAGATGTTTAATTCAAGTCGAGCGTATACAGGGAAACTTGACATCAACCATAGAGAAACGGATGATAATGAACATCAAATGAAGTTATCAATGAGGGTTAAGTTAACCGGGAAACCCATAAAGAGGAATCACCTATGACCAACCTGGTGATGTCATTTCCTCTACGAGATCTACAAGACACTGTTAAAAGTGGTAACCTGCAATAATTAGCTTATAACTGTTTTAAAATACTTTTGCTTGTATAAATATATATGCTGCTTTAGTGATGTTACACAATATATTTGACTTGAATATAATAAGTGTTAGGTTACCATTTTTCAGTGTATTTTATAAATGGCATGTGACACATTAATTTAAATAAATTTATAAAATGTATCATCACTTGTCAGTCAGATTAAATAATGAGTAAAGGAAAAGATGTCGAATATGGTTTGATGATTTAGGAAATGGATACATCTGTATACCTCAAATTTGGGTAGATGTAATAGGTCAGTATTCCATGCACACAGATGTTTGAACAATGTGCACAGTACATACTGCAGAAATACTAGTATGAGTAGAATAACATGGTAGAATATAGCATATTATATTTTTTTCAATTAAATGATAACACATTAGGCCTCTGAAATGCAACGTTCAGTGTTATTTTTTTTCTTTCCAAATAACACTGATCATTATTAATCCTGGTTCTGACTGATTCCTCTTTGTGGAACGAAAGAAATTTAGAGGAAACTAAAAAAGTGCCCAGAAGAAAGAATAAGGATGCACTGGGGTGAAATTAAGCACTATAATCCAATGATATGATTACCAGATTATGAACATTTCAAATTTGACCGGAGTGACCTAATACTAAGCCATCACTTTTTCTAGTGAAAAAGACAACTAGTTGAAGACAACTATATAAATATTAAGGACAATTTTAATAAAGTCTCTAAACTTTAAAGTGTTTCTACTGTATACAGGCTTACTAGGTTCTTACATATAATCCAGAGCATATTTTGTCCTCCCAACACTGGACCTTGGAACATGAAATTTTTTTCCATTCAAATGTCGTTTTCCTTAATAAGCTGAAGAATTCTTGTTGCGTTTCTTAAAGGTGAAGTGTTTAATTTCCTTTAAAGGATTCATGAAGCATTCTTGCAGATACATTATCTTCAGGTTGCATTTATAGGCCGGATCTTCTATAATATCTACAATGCAAAAAAACAAACAAAAAAACAAAACAAAAAAAGATATAGAGTGTTTCCTGGTCTAAGCTTTCAAGCATCTAGCACTTTGCATATTCTCCTTAAAACCGCACTCTGTCAGCCCAGCGAACTCAAAAGCCCACCTTGCTGTCACGGCCCAGGACGGCATAGCTCATGAACTGTTCTCCATCAAAGTCTGCCTCATTGATATCCTGCGGCAGCCCTTCAATGATGAGCTCCTGACCCCCTTCCTCCCCTTTTCCTCTCCGGACCACCTTCCTCACAATCTATGTCACGGATGGGTGAGATCATTGACAATCGGTGGATGAGCAGAAGGTGCATGAAAAGGAATGCAGGAGAGGGAATGAAGAGATGGGAAACAGTGTAAGAAACATGCAAAAGGAATGTCTTAGAAAAGAAAAGAAACATGTACTTTAAAGTTGTGCTTAATGTAAAATTGTGCAAACTATCGCTGAATTCCAGATATGACGAAGGTCTTAAGAGCATATCAACATAATAGTGCATTTCTTTGTCATTTATCATTAAATATATATATATATATGTAATGTTGAAATGATTTATAATTTAGTGCTGCAACTGCCATATGTGACACATTTAGAGTGCTTAACATAGACAGTATCTCTTTTGCTCAATATATATATATATAGAACCTTTTATTTTTTTTTAGGTTCTTAAAAAAGTTATACAGCTGGGTTTCAATGGAAATGATGAATGTAAATGGCAACTAAACAATTAACTAATTACCCAACTACATATCCTTGAAATACTAACGGCAAAGTTCTTTTTGGTTCTTTGCTTACTTAGGTCTTGCTTAGGTCTTTGTTTTTGTTTATTTGTTACAAAATGTGATGCGAGATACATGAAAAGTCTTATGTATAGCCCCTTTAATAGCAGGGTAGTGTGGTGTTATAAGTATATAGATGAATTTTGTATTAAAAATAAAAACATAATATCCTGTCTGTGCAGACAGACACAGTCTCTTCTATTTCATCAGAAATATTTGTGTTCCGAAGGTCTTACAGGTTAGAAACAACATGAAAGTCAGTAAGTTACGAATTTTCATTTGAATAACTGCTGTGCCATTTCGGGTGGACTTCGTTCACATTTTTGCATTTGTCATAATGCATTCTGGGATTGCCTTCTCCTAGAACGATACATGACATGCTTCCTTAGAAATTGTTCTAAATGAGGTAGCCAACTTCTTGGCACAGCTGCTAGATCAGTTTAAATGCTATGTGGGCTGCTCATTACGCTTTGAAACAGAGAAACCAACCCATGTTCATTTGCACAGCTTAATAAAATGATTGTTGGGATGCATTTGAAATGGATTTCTCATGAACGGTAAATGAAAAAAGCAGGATGAGGCTGACCTTTTTGGTGACGATGTTGCCATGCTCATCAGTAAATTGCTCCTCGCTCACTTGCTCTCCTGGAAGATCCTCTGCCTCATCACCCTAGGTGAGATATGACAACAGCAAACTTAAAAAAAGCGACAGGGTCTGTTGTGTGCTTCATGCACTCTTCGATTTGACATTCTTGCAATTGTCTCGTCAATAGTCAAAAAGTGGTGACCAAAGGTCAAAATGATCCGCGATCATGCAAAAGCTAAGACTGTGATGCAGAAGCTCATGAATCTATCATGAGCAGGATACATGTCTGTTTACCAGTGTTTCCAGCTGGCATTGTGAATTTGTGATGCAATGATGAAAAGCATAAAATGATGACTTTCATTATATTTAATAGGACTTCTACAAAATATTTTACCTTTGTTATTGTAACTACATTTTTCAAGTATCTGGAATATATATATACTGTATATATATATATATATATATATATATATATTCCAGATATTTGTGTTCCGAAGGTCTTACAGGTTAGGAACAACAGATACATATATATATATATATATTTATATGTGTGTGTGTGTGTATTTTTATCCATAGCATTATCCTTATTTTATTTTATCCTCCATTTTATCCTTAGCATAATATTATACTTTTTACTCTCTTACATTTATTTCAAAAATATTGTCTCTTATTATGTCAAATGAAAGAAAATAGACACCTAATCCCAGATAATGATAATTATAATAATGCCCAATTGAAGAACAAACTGATTCTTTTCAATGAATCCACTGAACAGGAATGATTTTGAATGATCTGATTGCAGCTGTTGATTATATAAATAAATAACATACTTTATAAACTGTTAACATATTTTGCCCCATGTTATGCCTATTTTTGCATTGTCACCATATATTTTTTCTTAATTTTAAAAATATTATATGGTATATTTTATATTCACTTGTTTTCACGTGAATTATCAATAACGTAAATGTACCCTAATCTACCTTTTTAAAAGAAGAAACATTTCACACAAGTACTTGATTTATGCACTTTGTCCACCTCTGAAATGATCTAAACTGGCCTTGACATTACAGTAATAATACTTTTTTAAAAATCTTTTGACAATTTTTTTTTAAAAAGGACATAGTACTTCACGATATAGAGTATGACTATATTTATATGCCAAAAACTAACTAAATCAAAAATTACCTAAAAAAAACACGACCACTTTAAAAGTGTGTACCTCAAGAGGTCAGCAAAGGAATATCTCAGATATTGTATAAAATCAATCTTAATTTATAAAACAGATATAAAAAAGCATAAGAATGTGTATGAGAAATGCAGCAATGCAACATGTGTCAATGGTTAGACTAACTTCAAATATAGAGCTTTTAACATCCAGCATTTAGTATATGTCGACTTTACTATTAATCCTAATATTCGATAAGAATAATCCCATATTTTCCACACACCGAAGCAACTACATATGTTCACTGTACTACTGTTGTTCTTACAGGCTTGTTTGCAAGAGTGCACTCAAACGAGGTCAAATGAAACTGAAACCAACTGCCCAAGTATCACTGTAATCCCCAAGATTTACAACTCTCTGCTATTTCTCTTTTATGGCACTGTCTTTAAGAAATATCCCAGATCAAATATCAACAACAATCCTCTATACCTTCAGTATAACTCTGCGGCGCACAACTCGAGTGGTGACGTTTTCCTCTTCATCAGCCACACCTTCATTCTCACCCAACTCACGATCCAGCTGAGTGTGAATGTAGGCCAGCACCGATCGGACAGAGCTGCTGGCGATATGCAAGACGTTTTGGCAGCTGATGACCATAAAGGCCAGCAGCACGAAGCTGAACAGCAGCTCAGTGACCAGAGCCCACATAGTGTAGCGGTCGCTCTCTCACAAGCACTCAGAAACACGCTCCAACAGCGAGGTGAGGTCCAGAGATTTGGGGAAGGATGTTATCTTCCCCTATTTTCCGTCTTCCACTCTATCCACAGCTTTCATTTAAAGAAAGCAGCCAATCTTTAATCTGAGCCTATTCCTTCTTCTGTCATTTCCACATTCAGCTGTGTTGGCAATGTGGTTGGCTGTGGCTTCCTTTTTTGACCACACACTCTCTCTCTCTCTCTCTCTCAACCTTCCAAAAACATCTCCCTTCTGTCTAGTGTCTGATTGCACATGTGATCTGTATGCTTTAAATACCCACAATGTGAAGACAACTCTCTTGTTGTGGCTCTCAGTTGGTGTGTGAACTAACAGCTGCTAACATTTCAACAACAGCATTTTCACACCAGGTGCCTCCTTTGGTTTACATGTACTATTGCACGGTTAAACTAAGCAGACATTTGCATCAACTACAGACACAACAGAACCTTTCATCAGAATGTTCATGTCACTTTCAAGGTTCATGTTAATTTACTTGATTTACTTGAAAACTTGTTTCCTCAGATGTGCACTACTGTTCAAAAGTTTGGGGAAAGTAAGATTTTAAAACTTCCTAGTCTCTTGTTTTATATATATATTTGATTGATATATTTGCAAAAACAGCAATATTGTTGAAAACAGTTGTGCTGCTTCATATATTTTTTTGGAAACTGTGATAAATTTTGCCTTTGAAAGATAGAGAGTACGAAAGAACAGCATTTATTCGAAACAGCCGAGTCTTTGTAGGAACATACATGTCTTTAAAACATTAAATAATAAAGTTACTGACTTAAGTATTGAACAATAGCGTACATAGTAAGTGCATTTCTGGAAATACATTCAGCCAATGAATACCAAATAAATATCAAATACCAAATTCAGCTTTCAGGTATTCAAAGAACTTGACTTTACTCAAATATTTCTTATTCACCTCCCCCCACAAAATGTTAATTATAAAATGTCAAGTTATTTTTCTTGATTACAATTTCACAGTTAAAAAAAAGCACATTGCGTGTCTTTGAGAAACCATTGTAGTTTATGACCTTACTGTCCATGCTCCATATATATATCATTCCTCCCCCCACTAGCCAGTGCAGCAGGAGCAGCCCCTTCGGATGACAGAAGGAGACAAGATCTATTTTTAGAAACCAATGGGTTGTGTCCTTCTAGGGGCCGGCTGTACTGTATGTGTGTGTGTATATGTATACACCTGGTATTCCCTATGTTTTGACTTTGTGTGACCCCACAAGAAAACTCAAAGCTTATAAATCATACAGAACAAAGTTTTTTTTAAATCTAAAATTGGGTAAAAAAATTGTGTGAGGGGTAGGTTTAAGGGCATGGGTCAGATTAAGGACATACAGTCTTTAAAGTGTGAAAGCCATTGTGTCTGAGCAATGCCCCCATAAAACATGGAAACCTGTGTGTGTGTGTGCATTGCACCACAACCAAGTACAAACAATTGTGCATACTTGTCTTTCTATCAGCCATAAGCCCTATTCGGATGGGACTACTTCTCTAAATTACGTTTGAGTTTCGATCATTATCACCTGACGTTCGCAATTTTCATGTACCATTTCGGACGTGACAAACATCTCCGTGTTTATTAAATGGGAGGGAGTGTCTGTTTTGAACGTCTGGGCGTCAGAGAGATCATGCCCCTGTAGACGTGCATTGCTATAGTCACTCGGATTGATTACAATAAGTGTAATCACAATTACCATGGTGAAGCTAAATGTCTAGTACAGAAAAAAACATGTTAATGTGTGGTTACTTTTTTTTAACTATTATGTTTTTATTTGTAGTAAACCCATGTTTTGATAATTAAAATGTTATTATTCATTGTTTAAATTTTTCCCATTTCTTCTCCTAGCTCAAATATGCATAAATGCACATAATTTTTCAAATCTAATCACACAGTATTAAAATAACTGATGTAGGGTATTAAATATTCTCCTGAAGTACACTATGCAGTATTTTTTAATAGTAAACAACAAATCAAAGCATACAAGCAAACCTTCATTAGAAAGGTCAAAGGTGTGAAACAGTATAATTCGAAAAGTGGCAATTGTTACCATATAACGTCACTACAAATGACTTGAAAAGGCTTTGTTAACAACAAATTTGCAGTAAAAGCGCATTTTTGGGAAGATACCAAATTCCATGGCTCTCCCACTGGGGAAAGTGTAACCATCAACTTGAACAACATCTACCTTGATAACCAGTGACTTTGGAGCCTTAAACTGAACTGCTGTCAGAGTTGTATGACAGTCAGTGTCATAGAATACCAAAGAAATTAAGAAGTGACATAACCCTGTCCTACCTGTGGCAGAACTGTTATCTCATCCATCATATCATTGCAGGTTAAGGCAAAAACAAATAATCAGTATGTGACAAAAAATGACCATGATATGTGAACACACAAATGAATCTCAAATTCTTTCCCAACCCTTACCTGTCCTCTTAGGCGCATGTCCTCCCAACCTCGTATGTTAGCTGTTCTGTGCGGGAAGCCTAGTCCTTTCTCAAAAGGTTGAGTTCCCTGATAATGCCCGTGGATAATCTCAGAATGCCCTATGTCCCGCACTGGTTCAATTAGGGCTTCTTGGGCTAGACAAGACTGCTTAGAATCACAGTCCACTGTGGCTCGTACTGATGACATCATAGACTCCATTGCCTGTCTAGGAAGAGAACACTGTAGAGATCCAACTCTGTTCTGGGTTTGTTCTGGGGCAGAGTGCCAACCAGGAGCCCCCTGATCCTGCAGATATGATAGGAAGGACCCAGCACTTAACCTGAGAAACGAAACAGAAAATTAGAAAGAGGTAACGGCAATGTAGTTTTCAGTAATCAATATAAGTGGAAATAACCTTACTATGAAACAACAGACAGTAAGTGAAAAGAAGTTGTTAAATAAACCACAGGCCATGCAATTTGTCACTCACATAAAGTCTCTATGACAAGGGGTCACCAAGTTCGGTCCTGGAGGGCCAGTGTCCTGCAGAGTTTAGCTCTAACCTGCCTTAACACAGCTGCCTGGAAGCTTCAAGTATATCTAGTAATAGCTTGATTAGCTGCTTCAGGTGTGTTGGATTAGGGTTGGAGCTAAACTCTGCAGGACACCGGCCCTCCAGGACAGAACTTGGTGACCCCTGCTCTATGAAAAGTTTTTATTAGTGAAGTTGTCTTTCCTCTGTTGAAGTATTTATCCAAAACACCTACCTGGAAGTGTCTAGTAATCCTGGAGACCTTGATTAACATGTTTAGGTGTGTATAATTAGAGTTGGTTATCAAAACCTGTTTCTGGAAGACCACTGACCTGCAGAGTTTAGGTTCAACTCTAATTAAACAGCTAATCAAGGTCTTCAGACTCACTAGAACAGTGGTTTTCAATCCTAGTTTTGGGAACACACTGCTCTGCACATTTTGCATGTCTCTATTATTTAACACTGTTTCAGATAACCAGCTCATTAGGTTAAAGCTCTATGAAATCAGCTGTCAGGAAACATACAAAAATGTGGACTAGGACTAGGATTTAAAACCACTGCAGTAGTAATTTCCAGGCAAGAGTGTTGTGGCTGGTTGGAGCTAATCATTGCAGGACAGTGGCCCTTCAGGAACAGGATTAGACACCCTTCTCCTATTGTAAAAACATATCAGTGGGCTCATCCCTTTTTTATTATATAGCCAAAAGCCTTTTGTTTAACAAAAAGCAGAACACCACACTTGGTACACATAGTGAATGGCGCTTAAATTTTAAGTCTTTTTGCAACCACTTTAAATTTGGATACCTATGAATATTAGCCAACCATAGACAAGCCAAAGAACTTCTACCTATTGTTAGTCAGAAGCAATTGATATAGAAGCATTGTACAGTGCTGCTCCTGCAGGGACAACTTCCAGCAGAGTTTAGCCCCAGCCCCAATTAAACAAACCTCAACCAGCTCATCAAGTTCTTGCTGATCACTAGAACTGTGTGTTAGAACTGAACTATTGCATGAATGTTCCCTCCAGGAGCAGAAATAGACAATCTTGGTATAGACCTTAAAACTTTCATAACAACATTATGGAGATTTTGTTTCCTGAAAATCTTTTGGATTGAGGTTTTGATGGTTTAACCACTGGCATGGACTTAGCAATCCATTTAACAATCCATACGTCTATCCCTCACAGCCTGCCTTTCATTCCTGTCAAAAATTAAATATAACCCTACCCTGACGAAAGAGTATTTATAATTTTGGATTCTCATTCTAGAGGCCAAAACTTTTTATAGTGGGAGATCATTAGTCATTAATATTTTCAGTCCAATTTCCCAGAAGAGAAAGATGAAACTCTTTAACACTGTTAAAACATTGCACTGTTTGTTTAAGCATCTTGACCAGGCCGACACAACAATTTTCATGGTGTGGAGAGAATTTAGAAAAGGTAATAAAAGTGCAGTTTTTTGCAATTCCATTTAGTGACACTAGTAGTATGTAAATGACCATATGCCTAGCCAGCCTTTAAAAACATTTGCAAGATTCTTTAATATGAAGAGCTAAGAATGATTACCTGATGATACTTCCTGAAGAATGTATAGTAGAGTCCCTACTGGTCAACAAAACAATTAGTCTATTGGACAACTCACCTGTCATCACCAGGATCTGCCCGTCTTCTTAGCACAGGTGACTCACTCATTCGAGCATAAATTCGCTGTTGCCCTGAAATGAGAGATATGCTATCTTCTACGTTCATGCCGTCACCTCCTTCTTCTCCCAAACCTCCACTGGAATCGTCTTTAATGTTGTTGACCTCTTGACCTACAGCACCTTCTAACCTCACCGACCCCTGACCTCTGTTCAGGGCATTGATGTTGACCCCTTCGCTCAGACACAGCATCCCGGCAGCACTGTAATCTGAATCCGCCCCAATGGATTGATCCTCAAGTAGCTCGATGGAACCACTTAACCCTCCCTGAGCAGCAAGCCCCACTGGTCCGTTTGCGCCGGGAGTCCCGCTCCTCGAGTGGCCTAGGCTCCGGTTCAGTAGTGCCTCGGAGTCATCAGCATTGCTGCACTCCAGAGAGGAGTCCTCTACGGCCACAATGGAAGGACTATTGCCTGAGGGCCAAACCTGTACCTCAGACATCTCCATAAGTGTGTCCTCTTCAGTGGTAGCGATGGGCGCACACTCCATGCTTGACATTTCCTGCCAGTAGGGCTCATTGCCCAGTGGGGAAGGTAGACTGTACTGCAGAGAGGCCGGTGAGACTAGTTCTTCCTGTACCTGCAGCCCGTAACCTGGAGCGACACAGAGAGAGGCACACTGATACAGGCCCCCCACTGCGCCCCCCCAATCAGCCCCCCAAAAAAGTAAACCCAGGAGGGATGTGCTCCAGACCAGGGGGTTAGGGAAGGGAGATTGGAGAGCAAGCTGCAAGATTGGAGAAGGCTAAAGCTGCTGTAAGCCATTTCTTGTCCTAAGCACCTGACAGATATCACTGATATAGATGCCCTGAAATTGTCTACGGGCACTGGAGTGCATCTTGCACATGGTAGCCAATCAGAGAACTCTCTACCTCTCAAAAGAAAATCAGATTTTCTGCTAACAGCAAATGCAGTGGTGCAGCATCATACAACATTTGCAAGGCATATCTGAAGGAAGCAGGGAGGGTCACTAGCATTGCTTGCAGCAGCTTTGGGCCAGCAGCAAGAGCACAGGCAATTGCCGTAGCATCAAGTATGCAATTTTATAAGACTGTTGCTGCCCCACTTCTTGTCACAAGAGATAGGGGGTTAAGGAGAACCTTTCAACTGTCACCAACCAGGAAGTAAAAGACACCCCTTCAGAACTGTGGAGTTGGGGCAGAGCACCCTGTACACACATGCTTCATATTCCATGCTCTCATTCTCTAAATCATGACATTTTAGCCTCTATCAGACTAAAGAGCATGCATGCAAGCAACCAGCAAAGATCAATAACCGTTGTTCTCATGAAGAAGGGTAATATCTAAACACATACACAACTGTCAACAGTACTGAACACATACAGCTGAAATGAACTCATTACAATTCATGAAACTTTGATACAAGTCATATCTATGTTCTTTATAAGCTTTGTGCAGAAAAAAAAAGCGGTCGTAAGTGTGAAAACACATTCTCTGAAACTCAAGTTTAGACATTCTTCCCCGCACACTGGAAATTACATAGACTCCAACCTTAAAGAGGAGGTGTGTATTTCCACTGCTTTATTTGTTTTGCGCAAAAGTTGGCTGAACCAATGATAGAGGGTTAGGGCGGGACAATCTGGTTGCTTAATCAATCGCAGCTTGACCAATGGAAACAGGCAAGCTTATTAATTTATTTGTTTCATTTTGTGACAGTAATCACACAGAAATCACACACTTCTCCTTTAAATGACAACAAATTTGCAAACAAACAATAGCTATACATATATACCTGTAGATATGGATAGCAATATATAGATATTTTATAGACACCAATAAAAATTACTGTGGCATAAAAAAATAAAAAATAAACAGGTAGTTGTCAATGAGTGTGTTTTCATGTTAAGCCAACAATGTCATAAGATCATAGGAATCTTAGTAATATTTTATTATTTGTTGTCTCTTGTTTTTATAAGAAGCTCGTTTTCCGAAAGTGTTTTGTTGTACGTGTAAACACACTCATTAAGAGCAATGTCAATAAACTTAAGTGACACTATACTCTAAAGAGAAAGATGTGTATTGTCAGAGAGAGAAAGTAATGTGTATTGTCCAAAATAACATTCTTACTCTGACATAAACAATGGACCTTATTGACTAGTCTGTTTCCTCTCCCCAGTTTACGACCTCCGTACAGATAAGACCTTTCATACAGAGCACACTACACACACCAAAGAGATATATTAACCACATGGCCCTGGAATGGGAGTTCAGAGGGTGGATACACTCCATCATGTGACCTCATGTCTCTGTAGTTTCTTTGAAAATCGCTTTACAGTATGGTTCTATTAGTTTACATCAGTTCACTAGTTAATATACATTAACAATTAAAACTTCTAAAGCGTCATTTTTAATTTTAAAATACTTGTGCATGATTATAAACAAAAGTTGTAATGGACCTAAACTACTGTTACAAATGTACTGGTCGTTTTTCCTTAATGTTAGTCAATGCATTAACTAATGTTATTTAATGCAACCTTATTTGTAGTTACCGAAATATAATTTAAGGTTAAATGGATATTAGTTGAAATATAATACTGTTACAATCCAAAATAAATGCATAGCGATGTATAGTGATCAATGAGTGATTAATTTGGGTAAACTATTTTGTATGTTATGCAGCAACAGTATTATGAACAAAAGCCCTGAAAATGTAGTATGTATACTATGTACAGGACAACATCCATTTGAGTACATATATTTCAGTACTACATTAGCTCTTGTGCATTTTGTGTGCATTAAATTGTCTTTTATGACAGACAAAGTGTGGGAAACAGACATAGACATAGACATACAAAATACACTCACAAAACACAAAGAAGTAAGGCACAATAACAAGCTTGTGAGGACAATAAAGTAAAAAACAATACTAAAAAGTTCTGATAGAAAAAACAAGCCAATCCATAACATGTTATGTATAAAAAAACATAACATCCACTAACACAGAAAATGTGTAACTGTGAACAAATATAGAAAATACTTATTTGTTTAAGTAATAAAAAATAAAAAATAAAAAAAAATTGCGGAGGAGTTTAACAGCATCCCTGAATTCACAGAGTAATAGACAGACATGAAGAAAATGACAACACTGAATATAAATAAGTGATTGTACAGTGACCAAGAAGGTTAAAAAGAAAAGAAACAAACTTATTTCTGTGCTCCTCAAGCA
Source organism: Enteromius viviparus (assembly GCA_032353835.1). Taxonomy (NCBI): domain Eukaryota; kingdom Metazoa; phylum Chordata; class Actinopteri; order Cypriniformes; family Cyprinidae; genus Enteromius; species Enteromius viviparus. The sequence continues at coordinate 894,795 of JAUCNO010001334.1, read as the reverse complement.
AAGAGCTTAACAACTATCAAAGACTGAATAGCACCAGCAAGGACTTCATGCAGCTGTAAACATGCCATGCAAGTTTCATTGTTGGACTTCATGCCAAAACGTGATATTTTATTTGAAGGGCATCACTCAAGGAAGATCACATTTGCCATAAAGACATTTTAGTGACAACAGAATATAATTACTCCCTGAATTGCACTCTTTAAGGATAGTTGATGCTAACCTTACCAAAAGAGTGACTTTATTTTGTTTCACTTATCTTTATGGTAATGCATGCACCATGTAAATTGTCATTGTGTCCTGTTTCAGAACCCTTCAAGCTAAAGTTTTTATGAAATCGCAGTGGAGATGCATTCATGCATTATGCTCTCCTTTAATACATGCGGACAGGGTCCAAAATTAACCTAAGAGCCAACTGTGTGTAATAGAACAAAGTCACTGATCAGCTGGATGGTTAACTAACGGTTTAAATTTAAAAATCTAAATTTTGCTTGTGTATGTGTAGTATATGTGTGTAGCATCCTGTGTTGTAGTATATTTGTTTTTTTTCCCTTTATGTGGCAACACACATATAAAATAATGCTTGCACCATGTAACCAAAGCTAAACTATACTGAATTAAATCTGAATTAAATTTATTTTATTTGTAATACAAAAGAGAAACACACAGTTTCATAAAGATGTATGGCCACAAATTTTTACCAGTTACTGGCATAAAGTTACTTTTGGACCCTGCATGCAGAGATCATTGTATGAGGTACATCCAAGAAAGTGCCACAAGAGCATGTAAACAGGCCTCATAGCAGAAAGACAAGAAAGGGTTGTTTGGGTGAAAAGAGACAGAGCGAGAGAAAGAGACAGAAAGAAAAGGAGACAGGTGAGTCAGAAACACCTCCCTCCTGTAGGGGGCGCTAAGCATACAACTGATGATGGAGGGGGTTGATCACAAAACAGAGCAACAACTTTCCTTTTTTTGGAGGGGGGAAGGTGGGGGGACAGAGAGATAAATGAGGGCCAGAGGTCAACATGATGTCTGTATGAGGTCAAAGGTCAGAGAGGAGGTGCACAAGAGGAGAAGGAGAAGGAGAAGGAGAGGAAGAAGGCTGGGCTGCATGTGACATATCAAGAAAGGGAACAGGTTTAATGTTCTACTGAAAAAACAGAACTGCCATATTGCCCCACTATTCCAAGATGTCAAACAAAAAAGCATGGTCGTCCTTTTTAAAATCAACACGTCTCACTCTAATTTGTTACATTTTGACGCTTGGTCAAGACCATTTTGCATCATTTTTGGAAGCTCAAGGTACCCCTTTTTAGCTCCTTTTCGACGTGAAGGGTCCTCCATTGTTTTCAGTTGTTTGGCTTAATTTAATTGTTTGCATGCATATATACATTTATTATTTAATTTTTTACTTTTATTGAAGCACCAAACCCCACCCCTACCCTAAACCTACCCACCTCTGAACAATATAAAACACACACAGGCAAATGCAGTTACAGGTATTTATTGCACTAATATTTATTTAACTAATCATAAACAAGAAGTACATTACAAACATGTTGTGTCACATATAAAGTCTTCTGAAGCCATACGAAGTCTTTATGAGAAGAAGAGAGTAAAACAGAAAGTTTTCATCACTAAAAATGATCCCGCTCTGTTAAAGCGCTCACGTCTCATTCAGAAAACATACTCCCGTATACAGGAAGTATACGGAAAACGGAGACACTGACCGCATCTATTCCTCTCACAAATCAATTGTTTTGCCTCAAAAGACTTAAAGATGGTAGTTGTATCTGCCTGCTATATCTTGTGTTTTATATACTGATGGTAGGTTTAGGGGGAGGGGTTGGGTTACTTTCTGTACGTGTAAATATGGATTTATTTTATATTTTTAAAATAAATCACACTCCTACATATATGAAATAATGTCATTGTTTTTACCCAATATATCTTATGATTATGACGATGAAATAAAAAATATCGCACTGGCACATTGACGATAAGGGTTTCCTATTAAAAAGAACGGAGGACCCTTTACGTTGAAAAGTGACTAAAAAGGGGTACCTTGAGGTTCAGAAAGCGGGCTTGACCAAGCGTCAAAATGTGATGAGTTGGAGTGAGACTGTGTTGTTTAAATTTTGTGAACTACTCTTGTTCTTCATAGGAGATTATACTCCACAGAGATAGGTAATATTAAAATTATGAAAACATAAAAAAATAATGAATTAATAAAATCATTTCACTAACTATGGATACAAATATTCATTGCAGGGCTGGGCAATATATTGCACGATATATTCATGAACATCTTGTCAGTAAAGCTGGTTCTTTGATTAGCGGTAATCTCCATCACCTGTTTTCAAATGAAGCTGGAGTTAATACACAGAGCTATACAGTAGATCACAGCAATATCGCATTTAGTTTCGCGGGTGATACGTTTGCGATACTGAACGCAATATAGTGTAGCTTTGTCAGTGATCTTTCGGATGTGTTTATTAACTGACGCTTCATTTAAAAACAGGTGATGGAGATATACCACTAATCAGAGAACTGGCTTGCACTGACGAGATGTGCATAAATATATTGTGCAATATACAGTATTGCCCAGCCCTTATTCATTGTATTCCCCTGAAGCCCCTACTCCATCAATGCTTGTGTCTAGGAGTCACTCCACACCCTTGCACAACAATGAGTGTGTTCAATTTTGTTCAATTATAATGTTTATATTTGGAGTTTAGTTCTGTTATTCTGGTATAGACAAAAATTTGAATAAAAATATTCATTTAGATTATTATATTTCATTTAGATTTGCTTAGTAAAGTATTATTTTTAAAGCCAAATCAAAAGGCATAAGGATATAGTTACAATGCCTTAGGACCGTGTGGCATTCATTCTAGAGTTTAACTGAATGTAGACTGAGACCCTCTGAAATTGTGGGACTTGTTTGGTGCACACCAAGGTGTGGATGGAAACATTTACACTTCAACCACAATAAAAACTTAAGTTTACATGGACAGAACCTTGACCCCTCGGTTTTGACAAAGCGTGACAAAAAACTTTAGGATGACTTTTTTTTAAACGTTAAGTCCATTTTTATTATTTTTGTTTGTGCAGTTGTTTAAGTTCTCCTTAGCATTCTAAACATACATGTAGACATGTAGGAATGGTGCATAAAAAACTGATAAAAATAATAAATAGCACTATAGCAGTTTCCAAGTGATCAAGGGTGCTCCATTTCAACCCATTGCATGGGTTTACACGTCCTGATTTTGCTGAGTTAGGTCAACATATTTCAATGACTGAGAAACAACATTTTAATCCAAAAATTTAGTCTTGACCATATCTTTACACCTAAACCTAGTTATGCCCATAAGTAAGATCCAAGAAACCACCCTAAGATCACTCTAAGATCAAAGAAAATAATAGATGAATGATATGTACATGTACAAGCACCATACACTGGTAAGCCTAAATTTCACAAAAACTATAAACTGGTTCTTTAAATTTAATTGGTTAAGCACAATGTTGTTTCAAGGTCAATAAAAATGTTTATCCAGAAACATGTTGCACTCAGCAAAATCAGGCTCTGCACATGGGTTCTGCCAGTAGTAGCAACTAATACAACATAGGTAATGAAGTCAATGAGACAGAGGTCAGTGAACAGTATAGCTACTTTTAGATTCTGGTTGAACAAATACGTACATGTTGGCCTGCTATTGCTATCTTTTTAGGTTCTGTCCACCTTTTTCCTAATGAGCCTATTGCGTTATTATTGGAGAAATTTCCATTTTGTGGAAGTTCTGGTCACCCTTCGAAAACTACCAGCAGCAGTAGTCACTGAGCAAGCGAGTGACGCACCACTTCCTCAATTTTCAATACTGCCATCATAACAGAAATCACTTGCTATGAAAGGAAGAGATTAATGAAAAAAAAGCAGGTAAGAAAGTGCTCCTAAAATTAGTTGCACTCACATGTAGAAACAAACCTTTTACAAGCAATCGCCCATCCAATGGAGATCCACGCTCTGGGTTAATGGGATACACTACATGACCCAATAGTGGCCTTTATTGAATAACTCAGAAGTACAGACGCCACAAGCTCTTCATTCCCATCAAAAGCAGACAGTTTGCAGTCAAGCCTAGCTAAATGGGCTTCCAATGCTATTACTGTCTTTCAGGGACTTGAACTCCACTTTAGTGCTCCACAATTACCAATCATATGGGACAGCGAATCTGCCATGCTAGAAAAGATACAGCGAGATCAGGAAGTTCAACTTGTGCGTGCTTTCTAAAAAACTCGTCTCCTGACATTAGAGATGCACTAAGCCATGGAAAAGGCCAGGGCCTCATGGTCATGCAGAAGAAAAATCTCAGATTTTAATCTCAGGCCGTCAGACAAAGGAAGAGTCCTGGATACAAACTGTTGTATAAACAATGTTTGTCCTCAAAATATTACGGCATAGCAAAATAATCCACAAACTGGCAAAACATGCTCATAGCTACTGTCCCTTCGAAGTAGTGAGTGACTCAATAGCTGTCCCAGCACAGGCTGCTTGCACATTCACAGTGAAGTGCACAAACTCTTGCAGCTCCACCACCAGATGCCACCACAGTGCTTTGCATAAACAATGGTGAGCATGCATCAAGTTTCAGGCTGCAGTCAGGTCTCTCTTTCACATGCACAGGGTGCGCTCTCTAGAAGCTGCTCTTTGTTTTTATAGAGAGTAAAAAACTGGGTGTGATCTAACAAATTCAGAACCAAAGGGCCAAAGTCAAACTTGATGAAGTGGTGGTCTTTCTCGCATATTTCAGAAGAGAAATTGGTAACACTTCATTTCAATAGTCCACTTTAGATATACTAACAGTAAGTAAATTTGTAACTACATGTCAACTAGCAGTCATTAGAGTATTAGTAGACTGTCTGCTTAATATCTCCTAACACCTTATTTTGCTGGATCCACAACATACTACATACTGACTATCAAAAACTTTACAAGTATACTGTGTGTCAACTTATTCTACTAACCCTAAACCTACCCCAACAGTCTAATCTGAAAGTTAGTAGACATGTACTTTAGTTGTGAATTAATGACAATAAGTTGACATGTAGTTAACATGTGGTTACAAAGTTACTTTAAATGAAATTGAGCAATCACCGGAGTGGTTTGGGAAAATTAATCTTTGAACAAATCGTTTGGGAGTTAAACAAATAAGATAATAATAATTATATTACATATTACAAGAAAGTTAAAGTGTTTTTTGACATTGCATGCATGTCAAACTGTTGTTCGGGACTCTCAAAACCAGAATTTTAACCTTTCATAACCCATAATAGGGGCACTTTAATGAATACATTCAACGGGGGAATGATTTATTGGGCTCTGTTTCAGGTGTTGAAATATAGGATGGCTTTATGGCTTTATGAATGAATAATAAATCAAGGAAGACGTAGTTTGTTTTTTTTTACAATGATGATAAGCCCATTACTTAAAGGTAAAAGGGTGACTAGACACAAGCATTGGAGCTGGCGTAATGAAACTGGCAATTTACAGAAAGGGCATATAAAGCAATGACACACCTTACTACAGTAAATCTCTCTACACTCTATTCATACATAAGTGTGAGCCACTTCATCAAAGTCAATGTCCTTGTGCTGACCACTGCGATTTAAAACTGGTGGCTAATGGTCACAACAAGAAGATGTGTTTAAACTCACCCATTACAATTAATATATCCTACTTTTGAACAAGAACTTTAGAAATCCTTAATCCTTACATTGGAGATCTGATATCACTTAAATGGTAAACGAATATAATTGATCTGTTGAAACGTCCTCCCCAGTTTTGAGTGTTGACTGAAACAAAGCTGCAAAACAACTTGTTTTCTACTTCGTGACACCAAATGAACGGATCAAGTGCATGACTGCTTCCACAGCAACACATTTTTATCTATTATTATTGTTTATTTATGTATTAATTTTTTTGCTTCACATGGCGTGCAAGTAGGGGTGAGGTAAAGAAAGGGCAGTACAGGTACTATTATCTCTATTTACTTCATGTAGAATTTGTGCTGTTTGTTATTTTTTTCCCCTTGTGCTACTGATTGACATCTTTGACCACTTCAATACATCACATGCCATGAGATGCTGTTTAACAGTTTAACGGTTATCTTGAGAATCATGACTGCTGTACAATGTGTTACTTGTTAAGTTTCTTGTAAATGTAGCAGTTTGAGACATGTATGCTTCACATAATTTAGTTTATTTATGGTTATTTATTGCCATATATACTGTAATCTGTGTGATATGGCAGGGGTAATGTTATGTATTTTCTATGCAAAGGGTTGTTGCAAGCTGATCTCACAGAATTCCGTGTAATGACCACAGACTCTTAACGCAAAATTATGGAATCAAAGAATCGTTCCAAATTCCATGATGGGCTCACGGAAAAGATTACAATGTATGTCAGTAAAAGGCACCAGCCATGATCCACGCATGGATAACCAGCTTCATTTGATATAAAATGTATACTTTAATTGTAGCACCTAGCCCCCCCTTTAACCTATACCTACCCACTACTAAAACGCACACACAGACAACATAAGCGCAGTCCCAGGTACACTGTAACAAAAACCCCCATAAAATAAACGGTAAAAAACTGGCAGCTGTGGTTGCCGGAATGTGAACCTAAAAAATACAGTAACAATGTTTTAGGTTTGACGTAAGGATTCTCCTGGTGGCATTTTTGGAATTTGAAAAATCACACCCCAATACATATGCAATAAAGCCAATATCATTACCAAATATTTGAATCTGGTTATCAGTGCTTGGATCACGGCTGATGCCTATCACTGACTTACATTGTAATCTTTTCCATCACGGAATTTTCAATGATTCCTTGACACTAATACGGAATTATGCGTTAGGAGTCTGTGGTCATTACACGGAAATTCTGTGAGATCAGGTTGGCTGTTACCCTGTCATAACAATGGTGATTTACAGTGAAGTCATGAAACATAATAACAGCATCTTTAGATTAGAAGGACACAAAGAAAGTGGAGAATGGTCATGTGTTACTAAAATATGATTATGTGTGATGTATACATTTCACATTATAAGTGAACCTAAAGGAAAATAATACAATAGAAGTTGTGTCATGACCCCTTAAGTGGCCCTTTAGTGTGATATGAATGTATATTTTGCACTGGACTTGACCCCCTCAGCATCTGTTTTACTCTTCTATACTAAGGCTTTCAATTGTAAAGATGTGCATCTCTCTGTGCGAGAAAGATGTATGCATATGATAATAGGTCCACAAAAACACAAGAAGCATGCTACCAAATTAACTGATATCTGAAATTATTTAGGTTACCTCTGTTAGTGGTAAAAGGAACCAAATTTCACCACATATCAGGTATCCACAGAAATGATAACTGTCAGGCTTCATAACTGAGTTAAATACAACTTAAGCTGTATTGACAAGATCTGTTGCATGCTGTTGAAAACGTTAAATTGTCAAGTTGTCTAAATTGTCATTGTCAGGTGGGAACACTTTTATTTATTTATTTTATTACCTGCATTTTTCTGGATGCTTGGAGCTTTTTAAACATTGTTTAAAGTCAGACACTGTATTTCAGGTCATATGTTATGAAAAAAAATTTCAGTAACAGGTGAAACAAAGGCTGTTGTGCCTGATTGAAAGTGATTAAAGGAGATGCGTAGGTAAACCATTCTTTCACATTTTCACGTTTTCACTCATATTTACACAACATAAACACAACAAGCCATTGTCAGAGCTTGAGTTGTATTTTACCCAGTAATATAAATGTAACTGAATAGGTAACCTGAAGTCAGTTAGTTGTGTGACAACCTTTATGGTTTGTCTGATGCTAAATGTTCATTTAGACATACAAATTCATTCAAAGATTTCCCAATTTCAATAGGAACAGAGGATCTCTAAAGAGTTTTAAAACATTTCCCTAAAATGTCAAAACATTTGGACAGACTAAATAGAATAGCAACATAACATAGTTCTGGAGGGGTGTCTTCAGTTCTGGTCCTGGTGACATCAGAATCGGAAGAGGAAATGTTAGGTTCATGGCCAAGATATAGAGGGGACAAGGGTTTGGGCAGAAAAAACTTGTGGAAAAGCCAGCTCTTGGAAAAAAAGTATTATGTGGGACAAGTAAGGAAAGTGTCTCAAAGCAGTGTCTCCCACTTACCATTTGTGATGCCAGGAGATAGATGGTCTCTCTCATGATGCCTAGACCTGGAGGCATCTTGTTCCCAGCCCCCCTGCTGACCTGTTGGTGGTCCCTGGCCCTCCAACATGTTCACAATGTCCACTCGGTCAATGCTCTTGAGGGCCACGTACAGGCTGTCCACTACAGTGGTGAGAGACACACAGATGGTGGAGAAATGGAGAAGGGGAAGACAGGGTAGTTGGACATAAAGGATGAGGACAGAGACACACCACTGACAAAACCAAAGGATTTCAAGACACTATTAGGAAACATCCAAATAACAATAATTTTAAAACGTCATTAGGGTTAAGTGTACAAATCTTTTTTAACTCTTGTTATTGAAAATAAATAGATACTTTGCAAAAATCTGTCTCAGTCACGTGAACTTTTTTAACAGCCACCATATTTATCACCATCACGTGGAAAGTAATAGAAGAGAAAAAAAATCCTATGAGACATAAAGTCATTGATATATAGGACGAAGTCTTCTTGGTCAGAGACCAGTGAGCTTTTCCTTATTTTCACCTAATAATGATGGGGAGCCCCACACCTGTATAAAGTTGCTTAGAAGCCCAGTTCTCACTCACTTTACTTTTATTGAGAGTTATACTATGTAATTTTGCAAACTATGGAAACTCTCCAAGTTAAGCATATAGAAGTAGAATGTGCACCAGTTTGGCATTGTTTAGTGTTCTTGTTGTGGAAAGTTTTATTTTGACAAAAACTTGGGAAGTTGATGGAACAGGGCCTAATATTACCCTAAAAGGGGAGAGCAAGGCCAAGCTATTTCTCACTTCACTCCTCTTAATACACTGCAGGGAATGCCAATTGCTCTCATACTTTTTCTTCTTAGGGGGCTGTCTACACCCATATGGTGGTGCTGAGGGTCTGGTTTTGACCAAATCAGCCTGGATTTCTTCAACACTGGAAAGTAGGAATTGCATGTTTGCTGACCATTCAACCTCTATAGGCTCAACAGCTTGGCATTAACCTGGGCTGTGAAGAAGATACACCCCATTGTGTCCTGCACAAACATATTAGCACTCTCTTCAGATGGCTCATCCTGCTTGGACTATGAAGAAATGCCACAAGAGAGGCAGCTGTGCATTTCATGTAGCTTACTCCTCTACAGCCGTCAATCAATTGGGGCAGTAAGAGACTTAAATCTCAACTAGAATTGCCCCATTTTTACGCCACAAGCAATAGCAGTCTGGGTACATTGCATGGTTCCCAAACTTGTTTCTAGAGGTTTTCAAGACATGATGAATGCTTTATTTGTCTGACACAATCAGGTCTTGGAGTGCCTACTAATGAGCTGATTACCGGAATCATGTGTGTTTGAGTATGGAGAAATACAAAAGGTGCACTGTAGGGAGGTTCAGAAATAGTAGTGCTCCACTGCTCCAGTCCCAGGCAAAAAGTCCACACCTGGTGCAGTTGCACTCTTTATAACAAAGGAATGTTTTGTTGTAGCTAGAGAACAGTCCACTAGAAAGCTGAAGTGGCTGATGCACCTACTCTGAAAAAAAAGAGACTGTTTTATATACCTTCTCAATAACCTGTTTGGTAGCTTTGGCCAGAGACAGAAATGGAAGTAGTAAGCAAACATCACAACTTTCTGGTCACTGAATGATTTCACACTTATAGAATGAGAATTGGGCTACTGGCCAGCTTTTTTCAGAAATGGGGAATTCTGACTACCTAAAGACACACAAAAACTTCAAGTGCAGTCGTACAAGGACACAACTCCGACAAGGACAAGGACACAACTCCTTCTTAACTAGTTCCCGTAACTAGTTCACCTACATTTTAATAGAATATTAGTCATTTATTAGTAGTAATTAAGCACATATTCAATTCTTATTGTATGTGACCTTATTCTAGATAGCTAATTCTACCCAATACCTAAATTAACAATTATCTTATTAATAAGCAGCAAAATAGAAATGCATTGAGGGAAAAGTCGTAGTTAATAGTAAAAAAGTGTTCCCTATTCTAAAGTATTTCCGAAACAATAGTGTTACTATTGCACTTTGCTGTAATTTGCATGCATATTTATTACTGAGTTTATTTGCAAGAACAATATTTCATAAATGATCCACCACAGCGAGCAGAAGCTTTTAAGAAAAAAAGAAAGATAAGAAAAGCAAATAAACATTTGAAATTGGCCATTATTATGGCAGCAACAAGTATGCGAATTTTTTTTAAAATATGTATTACATAGGCCTGCAGGCACATGCAAAATACAAAAAAATATCAAACAGCTTTATGCTTACTTTATGTAAAAAAAAAAGTTTGCATTAATTTATTATGTTAATTTTGAATGGCGGGACGTCTATCATTTTGAGAGATTAAATGCAAGACAGAAATCCGTTTCAACTATAGCAAAGCTAATATTTTCATATTTTTATACCAAGCACATGACATTTTATTTACAGCGGACAATCATGCAACTTCCCTTCATTGCATCCCCTCACTGGATCACAGATCACGTTCTTCTGCTGTGAATAAATTGCTATCGGAATCCATGAGTTTTATCACATTTTTTTTTACAGATGTCCACGTAAGAAACAATTACCATCTGAATAGAACTGTTGACATCATACCCAATCACTGATATTTCAGCAAAAGCAAACAATCAATGTGACATCTTTATTTACAGTTAATGGCGTCAACAAGTGGGGTGAGCCACAAGGTGACATGAAACTCTTATTTCATCAACAGTTCATTTCTACCTTATTTGAAATGGTTCAAATATGGGGGCATGGAAAGCCTTTGTAAGCTGGGAAGAGGGGTTAAACGTGCAGAAAAGAGGGGGTTAAACGTGCAGAAAAGCACAAAAAAAAAAAAAAAAAATAAAAAATGGTGTTGCACAAAAAGTGCACAGAGGTACGGAAGACCAGGTTAGCTTATTTGCATTTCTGCAATCTGGGCACTCACTTTCTAGAGTTTAATAAACTTAAACAAAAGTTTAGCTTCTTTTGTTGAACCCAACAAAGCTGCAAATTAAAAACATGCTGATAAGCAACAAATATGGCAGCCTGTTCATAGTTTCGTCACATGAGACAGATGAATATTTGCTCGCAAATAATTTGGGTATTCTTAGGATCATTGTAAATTGACACTATGGCACTCACTTTTGGCTCTCTTCCCCTCTCGAGCGGCCCACAGGTTGAGCAGTGTTGAGCTCTGCTCTAAAAGGGAGTTGGGATTCTCCACACGGATCTTATTTATTTCATCTACATTAAACTGCAGTTCACGTCCCAACTCTGCACAGGAATTAGATATGATACATTATGCCCCGGCATGAATTAATATGTTCCTTCACTATTAAATGACTCATTTTAGACTAAATCATAATTTGCATGAGGGCTGCGTTAGTGCCACTCAATGATTTATTAACAAATTGACAAATCAATAATCAATTAAATATGAACTGTATAAATTGGTGATACATAAAGCCAACAATAAACAATTAAAAAAATTATGAATAAGTATTCAGTATTATAAAAAATGGAGAAATATAATATTTGGAAAAAACTGCACATTTATTTTCTTTTTTCATCATAGATTTATGCAGTAGTAGTGTGTTTATGCTCCACTTTTCTTGAAGAATATGCAAATTTGCATATGTAAAATATTGTAGGCAGGAGCGGGTGCATTGACAACAACTGCAGGCAATGGAATTGCAGTGATATAAAAAATGTGCATTTATGATTTGACATGCTTTATTCAAGTTTTCTCACCATTGCCACTTTTTGTACAAAGAATATATTTAGTTAATTCAGTTCATTTAGAAACTGTAAGAACAAATCTTCTTGAAATCTCAATTAATGTAACTATTCTTTTTCTGCAATAATTGTCCAGTAGATTTACAAATTTACTCAATTGATTATTGATTTGACAATTATTTCATCAGTTGATTATTACATTGCATGAATGGGCCCCCATGAATCCCTAGCATGAAAAAAGTTTAGCTTGTGCAAAATGATCTTTTGTAAAGCCAAAAGAAATAAGCCAACAGTAATCAGTATTTAATCTCATCTGCACATGCTAGACAATGTACAATGTTCTTGAGCTTTGGTAAATTTGGATTTTTAAGTAAATGACTTGTCAAAACATTTTGTATTCTTTATATAGCAGAGAAATAACATCCAGATATGCCTTGACAAGACATGACCAGTTAAGCATTATGCTTGTTAAGCGAAAAGAAGTGCATTCAAACCCTCACACTCACCAGCCCAGCTCAGGCCTAGCTGTTCAGCTATTAAAGCCATCTTTAATTCCGTCCTTTCCATGGCGCTCAGTGATGCTGCAGAAACCAGACCATCATTGGCTCAAGAGTTCAGCAATCTGATGCTGCAGCTCACATCTTATTCAAAGCAGGGTCAGGCAAAGGTTGTATGAGATTTGGGGGTTTAACATGCAGGAGATGTCGGTGTGGGAGCAATCTTACCCATGGCTGGTTCATTTAGAGCACTGTATCTTTCCCTCAGAGCCAAAGGAGTCAGAGTTCTCCTTCGCTCATCACTTCCTATAATCTGTTATAAAGATATAAACACTGTTAGAGAATGGCTGTAGATTTAACTACTGTATATATGTGAGCATCTGTTTGTGTAGGAAATGTAAACTTGAGAACATGTGCCATGTTACCTTAATGCATGGCGGCATGGTAACGTTGAGGTTGCACAACACATGTTGACTATCTTCATACTTGGTTGATTTGCGCAAGAAAGACAAGAAACCAGAGGGGTCTTTACTGCTGTCCCTTACCTGTGGAAAGAAAAAAGAGGAGGATATACCAACAACACATGATGAAACAGGAAACTATTTGTCCATAAATATTAAAGAAAATTTTTCATCATGCAGTGCCTTCTTTCTGGAAATACAGTCATGATTTTTTTTTAAATATTTACATGCATATATTTATACTCTTATATTTTATATGATTTAAAACATACATTTAACATATTAACATATTATTTTTTTTTTCTCCAAAATAACATTAAGAGATTTTGCAGAAAGTCCAAAGTCTTTTGTGGATCTTCTGCATTAAATGGGTGCCATCAGAATGAAAGTCATCACAATAATCCATAAGGATTTCACATGATATATCTTGTGAAGTGAAAAGCTGTGTGTTTGTAAGAAACAAATCCATTAAGTCATTAAGTTTCCAGATCTCTCATTATTTAGAAATATGCACAGATCAAGCATTTACAAGAAAAAAGTGTCTAAAATAGATATGAACAAATATGTTGGTGGATTTTAATGTTAAAGGACAACAGGAGATGGACTTTTTTCACTGTAGGAAAGAATCTTTATAATTTATGGACTCATAGCTGTAAGCTATTGTTTAAAGTTCAAATGTCTTAATGATGGAATTGTTTCTTCAAGATGTTAATTTAATGATTGTGATTGAGTCATGTAGATTACTTGTGGATGTACTGTAACTGGCTGTGATGACTTTACCTTGACGGACACAGGCAGTCTGTTGTCTCTGAAGGCTTGGAAGCTGAAACAGCGGGGCTGCTGCGCTGCCTTTCTTATGGGAACCAAGTTTCCTGAACATTCTAAATACAGCGGCATTCCCTCCATGACCTACAGAATCAAATCAAATTTTTTATTTGTCAAATTCACATAAATACACGGTACGACATGAAGTGAAATGTATTGCACGACTGCCCCAACAAATTGACACATTAAGAAAACACTTAAGTAAACAGCATAGTAGAAATATAATATAATATAATATAAAAAATAAACTAGCAATAAAAAAATAATAAATAAATAATAGAAATAGAATATGACTATATAACTATATGAAATATATATATATACACACAATAAGAGTGTACGTGAGTGGACGCAAAGTGTCCGTGTACTTGTGCTGTGCAGTGTAATAAAATGATTCGAACATACGCCAAATAGTAGATGCAGCTTAAATTAAACATTTGATAATATCTAGCAAAGTCAACATGAAACATCAACAACTCCTTTGTTTCTGTACTGTAACAAATGTGAGAATATTCAAAGAGATTAAAAACTTTTCATTTGAATGTACTTGGACTTTAAAAAGCTTCTTTTATTTCAGAAGGTAACCAGACCTAAAATGCAAGTTGGATTTATGGAAAGATTGTAATATGTTTTACAACAAATACTATTTCAGTTTTTTCAAATATTCATCTTTAATTAAAAAATATTAGTTTATTCTAAGATTATTGAGAAATATATTTGTAATTTATGAGACTAAATAGTTTTTGTATTTAACCTTTGTGAATTACTATGTTTATATGATGACTTATTATTGTTAGTACTTTATTTTGGAGTAATGTGCACAAAATTTAATGTGAATTAAAATTTTTCAATTTTATACTTAATGGTATTTCTTTCCCTGTTCTTTCAGATGCTGTTTCAAGTTTATATGTAAATGATAATTTATTGCAGAAATAATGGCAGTCACTGTAAACACATGGAGGATGACACAATAGAGTGTCTATTGTATATGACGTCTGTAAGACTCTATATCATATGACCTCGATGTCTCTACTGCGAGCCACTTCAGTAAAGTTCTCGTGCTGCTCCAGGGTTTTGTCCATTTTGTCATCAGTCATGCAATAACAGCGGAGTCGACCCTCTCGTGCTTCATTCATCTTTGCAAAAACTACAAACTTGGCCATGTACGGCACAGCTGACAGCTCACGATACAGGAGGTTGGCAAAGGACACAGCCTCTGCGGTCCGAGGACAGTCTGTTAGCCAGAAACTGTGGGAGAGCAAAACAGATTTGAGAAACATTTTTAATATGATCAAATTTGAATAATAACATATTGCTGTGAAGGCGACAGACACTCAGAACTTCTTAAATATGAAGGTGATATACAGGTTATGACACTTACCGGGCAGAGACATTGGTGGTGAAACTGGCGCAGTCATTGGCATATAACAGTTTGGTGGTGCCAGTTATATCTTCCCACTGGGCTGGAGCTGTGCCGCCTATGAAACATAAAGAAAGTAAAGTGTGCAATCGATGCGTTTTTATTTTAATGGTTCTTAAAAAGGCATGTCTGATAAATGGTTTTTGGATATGTATGTAAATATGGATAATTTAATATTTTTTAACCAATCCTAATTAATACATTGCTCACTTGCTTTTCTCAATATTTTCTAAAGAAGTCTCAATTTTTTTTATCTCGAAAAACAAATATTTTTTTTACATTTTTTTTTTCATTTTCCCAATCAGTTTTTTCGTCTTGTTCTCCAGTAAAAATATTGATATATCCTTAAAATGTGTTATTGAATAAACTGAATTGAATTATAATTAAAGATTATTAAGAAAAATTCTAACTGATTTGCAACAATACTGTTCATATAGCATTATAGTATTTATTACTATATATAACATTATAGTATTTATTCATTTCAAATTAGTTGCATTTTTATATTTTTTATATTTAATTTAAATCTAATGAAATTATTGTTTGTTAAAATATATATA
>JAUCNO010001334.1:839723-878964 GCA_032353835.1 Enteromius viviparus | reverse complement strand
TTTTTTTTGGTATTTGTATTTCAGTTTGAGTCATTTTACCTAAAAATTTTATTTTAGTCATTTTCTTTTTTTTATCTTGTATTTATATTTTCTATTTTATTTATATTATATTATATTATATTATATTATATTATATTTTCATTAAAAAAAAAAAAATCTAAATAGGTTTAGTTAAGAATAACACTTACAGTTGCATAAATCAGAAGAAATTTTTTCTTTAAAAAAAAAACTTTTTAAAAAAAAGAAAACTTTCTAATAAGACAAAAAAATCTGAGAATTACATTTAGAAAATGTTATTAAAGTCCACAAGAAATCAAAATTGGCTATATTTGTTAGCTCACATTGCTATTTTTGGGGTGAACAATTCATCTGTGCAAGTCAATCCACAAAAAAAAATAATAAAATGACGGTCCTTCTCTGATGACATCAGTTTGACGGCTTGGGCATGACCATGGCAACATTAACCATGCCCCTCCAAATGTAGTGTTCATTTCTGAATAAAAATGCCTACTTTACTATATTCAATCAATTTGCAGTAGAAAAAACAAGCCACGCCCTCTATTTTCCTCATTCAATATTCTGTTTCTCTCAGAAGTACGTCATGATACAAAAGTAAAATCGGTAGCAAACTTTCGGTTCACACATACTTTAAATGATGATTAAACTTTTTGACAAGTAATTATCAAGATTTTCTACCAATGACACTGCAGAGCAGGCGAAGGCTGGTGGTGTCACCCTCGCCAGCGTCCCGTGGACTTTCCCTCCAAGAGGGAGGCAGTGGAATCCTCAGGCCAATGGGACGGTGAAACTTGCGCCGACGAGGCTCTACTGTTACCACGGGGCTGAACGTGGCTTGGTTACCCAGAAGCTTGGCCACCAGCTCATCAGGGACTGGCTGTGCCTGAGTGCCGAGGATGGAGGGGGAGAAGAGACCATAACAGCAGAAGAGGACAAAGGAGCAAAAGGGTGGGGAAGAGCAAAAGTGAAAGAGAAGAACATGGAATGAAAGTCAGAAGAAATAGATTTGGTAGCGTGAGCAATGGTATATTTACATATGAATGCATGAGAGGCAGATTCGGTTTGGGCCTGCCCATACTTCCTTTGATGCTACATTCTTTTCGCAAGCAAAGTTAGTCTGGCCAAGCTGCCGCTTTAGAGCATTTCAGTTCCCAAAAAAATGGGAACCAATGAGAAACGAGCCCCCCCTTTCCTACTCCTTTAATGAAGGTTATGGTGGCTTCAGGTTCCGCCACTACGCATACGTCATGGGAATGAGTGGTCTGATTGGTTGTAGATTCGTCCAGTAGTATACAGAGGCATCTGTATAGGCATCTGACGCAGGTTAAGCCCGCCTTTAGGTAGCTTGGCCAGACTAAGCTCCTATGAGCTTAATAGTTGCAGAAGCCAGGCTAATACCAAACATATTTTAATGGGAGAATTTAGGGAAAGGAACAGACAGAAAAGATCTCAATATATTTCTGCTTTCTTATTATTGTAATTATTGCACAATGCAATTCAAGACACCAAATTTAGCTTGTCAGTCAGTCTTATTTATTAACTGGAAAAAGAGTTACAAACATTATTGAACCAAAGCTGGTGCAAAATTAATTCACAGACACAGACACAAAAAGTTGACCCTGTATTGTTGTAAAGCTTTAAAAAAATCTTTGAATGTGCAGTTCATTATAATCTCTGTGTTATTTATTTATGCTTACTGTATACAGGCAAAACACAATATGCATACCCATGGCTCCTGATAATATATTGAAGTCTTATGAAGTGAAATTATCAATCTGTGCAAGAAACCAAAAATTATTTACAACATTATTACCTGTAATCCAGAGCCTCAAGCACACGGTCGGTGTAACTAGTTTACCAACTAGACTGAACAGCAGCACAGATCTAAATTTAATTTAATAAAACTCATTAATCTCAACTCAAAGTCTCTTTGAATCAAAATACTTGGGAATCTCATCCTATTATGAATTAACTTATTTAGCGATTACAGATAATAAGGTTGTAAATAATGTTCAGTTTCTTACAAGGACCAATCGTTTCACTATTAAAGGTATTCATTTTGTGTTCTCTGATATGCTTTTTTATTGTCAAATGCGGGTAACCCCAGACTTGCACTTATTGTATCACAAATCAGCACAGCTAAAAACATTTGTTACTGTTCGACTCGAGACAAAAAATTAACTACATTTTGAATGTCTTGAATGTGAATAGTTCTGTTAAGAATCAGTGGTCAGTGCCAGTCAGTGTTATTAATCTGACCTGAAAAATTTCCAGGAATATGAAAAACTGGAATATGTCAAAGTAAACTGAAAAATACTTTTGTATGTTATTGCTGCAAAATATATGAACTATTAAGGTCAATTTGATTTTATGCCTCCTCAGAATTACTGACTTCCTGACATCCAACCTTTAAACAACACAAAAAAATTATAAATGAACTGTTTAGAATTCGGCACAATGGCCATTGATCAAGTTTTTAATTATTAGGTCGATTCTCAAAAAGAAACAACAAAAATGAAGCAAAACAGAACAATAATAATGTAACAAATGACAGAGGATTAAACGAATGATGAGTTAAAACCAAGAAAAAAAAGCTTTGGTATGAGCTGGTTGTTACACTTGCAGGGCAAATAAAAGAGAAATAACCACATGCATGAGTTCATCACAATCATTCTTTCTAGGTTTTGACATTTAAAATATAAAACTGCATTTAAATTTTAAAAAATATTTTGTGTAGCTAATAAGGCTTTAAAAAAATCTCATAAAAATTTCAAAAGGTACTACAGTAACTCAGAAGGACATTTTAACTTATTAAAATTTGTTTTTATAAGGTGCTTCAGATATTTGTAAAAGTACAGAAATAATTCATCATTCAATTCAAACTCAATTTCAGTGAGCTTCAACTTCCATGTTTTCCATCCTCCTCAACTTACAATTCCATCAAACAAAACCTGCAGAATTTTTCTCCATTACTCCACTACTTTTTACTGCACTGTAAATGTGACTGTATATGTTCATCTGTAGAAATAACCTATGTTTACTTTGAGCGGGAAGTAGACAGATATCATACCATCACATTCTATCCCATATTTCATCATTCACTTTTACCATCATCAAACTCAATCATAGAGATCTAAACAACTTACAAAATTACAATCATTCACATTCCAAAGAAACATGGTTAAATTTCTTTTCAGAGATGAAAAATGAGATGTTTCATTATGTTCGGTGTCTCATGACCAGACAGGGAAAAAAAAAACCTAAAAGCTGTCAGATACATTATGATAATATGCAGGAGATAAGCATTCTCCATTTTCCATCACATCTTCCTCTTCATAATCCTCCCATCTCACCTGCAGTCCGAGACGGACACGCTTGGTGACGGCTGTCTCAGGAAAACTGGCCTGGACCATGGGAACCAGCTTACTGGCGAGATAACCCCCTTCTGGGCCAATCAGATCGTTCTCCTGCTGGATTCGGGACACGACGGCAAAGTAGAGCGGGAAATCTGTCGAGATGATGCGCCTGATTCTTTTCTTCCCAAGCTCCTCCTGACTCTCAAGGTCTTAAGTGTGCAGTTAATGGAGAAAAGATAATAAAAAGAATGAATAGGTTACTTCTGTAACCCAGGTTCCCTGAGAATGAGTACTGCATCTGCTAAGACGCTATGAGAAAACTTTTTTTCCCCATAACTGAAGCCTTTTTTAATCATGCAGTGAAAATGCATGGCCATTGGTTGTGCATTTGTAACTTTTAAACTAATCAGTTGGATGCCGGGCTACGCCAACCAATAGCCACGGCTCCTGCAGAAGTTCGTCTGAGGGGGCGGGTCAGTGTATATATATATAGCGGCCGTTTTTGCCGCAGGACTTCAGGTTACTTCAACTGAAGTGACGGGCACTTACAGTGCGGCATGGAATGTATTACTTGTTCCTGTGACTTAAGAAACCTTGGTTATGGAAGTAACCTATTCGTTCCCTGTCGACATGGGAACAAGTACTGCGTCTGCTAAGACACTGTGGGAACTCAGTTCAATCCCGCCGCGCTGTAAGTAAAGAACGATAAATCAATGAGAGCGAGCCCAGGCGAAAGCCGGGGCGTACGGTCACATAAACATTCAGAGAAAGGCCGCCTCACAAATCTCTGACAGGGAGATTCCCTGCAAAAATAGCATCTACAACCCACTTAGAAAGCCTTTGCTGCGAAACCGGTAGCCTTTAGGAGCAGACAACAAAGCAGATAAACAGCTGGTCAGATTGTCTAAAGACGATGATCGCTCAATGTAGGCTCTTAATGCCCTGACGGGGCATTAAAGTCATGGCCCTCGTTTGGGGGAAGCGCCAAAAGAAATGCCACCTGCGCTCTGAACATAGTGGAGAGCACTTTTGGTATATAACCAAACCATGGTTTCAGGAGTCATTGGGCCCGTATTCCAAAGAGACAGGGCTTACAGACAGCGATTGCAGATTGCCTATTCGGCTAACTGATGCCAGTTCCAGCAGCAGAACAGTTTTCAGCATCAGCGCTTTTATTGTAGCCATTTGCAGGGGTTCAAATGGCGCGCCTCTTCTAGCACAGTGGGCAGGTCCCACGTGGGGATGATGCGAGAGGGCCTGAGCCGTCTAGCTCCTTTTAGAAAATGGAAACCAAGAGTATCCCTGCCCACAGTCTGGCCTGCTATAAAGTTCTCTGCCTGAGAGAGGAGGTGCAGTATCAGGGGAATGGGCCATGGGGCTGCCGTCAGCATTACTTGCAGGTCTGCAATCCATGGCTGGTTCCACCAGAGGGGAGTGACTAGGAGGACTTTGTGAGAGGATAACTTGGGGAAGCAGCACGATCTGGGGAAAAGCATAGAGGGGGAGGCTGGGCCATCTCTGGGCCAGTGCGTAAAATAAGTTGGGCAGCGAGTGTTGCTGTCTGAAAAAGATCCACTTCCGCCTTGCCGAACATCTTCCACTGGATGGGTCGAGGGTGAAGAGTCCATTCCTGTGGATGGACTGCTCCCCATGACAGCATGTCCACACCCTGTTGAGGCGTGCAGACAGTCTGAATAGGCCCTTCGATGACAGACCCCCTGATGATTTATGTGTGACACCACAGTCATGGTGTACACCAAATTCATACTGTCTGAACGAACCAGGATGTGAATGCTCCCTTTATTTGCAGTAGGAAAACGTGACAAGCATGCCATACTGCTAGCATTTCCAGGCAGTTGATGTGCAAGCTGCTGTCTGCATCTGACCACAGGCCTGAGGCCGACGAGCCTTCGTGCAGCAAGCCCCACCCCTTCTTATACGCGTCTGTCATAATCACTTTCCTTCTGCATGCTATGTGGACACGGAAGAGCTCGGCGTCCATCCCAGGCTTAAGAGAGCGGCATTTGACTGAGCAGAGTGGGCGGGGTCACCTGAGCCCGACAGCTCCTCTGCGTCTGAACCTGCAAAAGACATGGAGTCCTCTTGCAGCTCGTCTTTACTGTTTCAGAATGAGATGAGGTCGCTCGCAGCCACGAAGGGACGCTGGACTTCATTCAGGAAGAGAACGGGTGAAACATCTCTCCGGGGAGGTGATGAGGCATGCAGGGGCTGAGCCAGTTGAGCTCATCATCCTCAAAGCACTGTGCCCCTCTGCCCCGCGGGAGGGAGGAGGGCTCGGGGGCCGGAGACACGTCCTGAAAAGGACGCTATCCAAGGGCGGAGAGTGCAGAGACTGAGTGCCT
Organism: Enteromius viviparus; assembly: GCA_032353835.1. Lineage (NCBI taxonomy): Eukaryota > Metazoa > Chordata > Actinopteri > Cypriniformes > Cyprinidae > Enteromius > Enteromius viviparus. Next base: position 873,227 of record JAUCNO010001334.1, on the reverse strand, counting down.
CGCAGTGTGGGCATTCAGCGCCGGTCAGAGCAGCTTCCGCATGGTGCTTGCCCAGGCAGGAAACGCATTCGCTGTTTGCTCTTTCATAAAATTTGCTCATTTAGTAAAACACAGGATAGCAGCAGGGGAATCGTCCAGCTGCTGTGGCGTTATTCAACGGCGTGGGCTTCTTTCGTCAGGGACTGAAAAGTTGCACGTCGCTGAAGGAGAAGGAATCTGAAGTCCTGTGGTGGAATGGCTGATATATATATATATATAGAAGGCCCCGCCCCCTCAGACAAGCTTCGGCCATTGGTTGGCGTAGCACGGCGTCCAACCGATTGGTTTAAAAGTTACCACTGCACAAAAAATGGCCGTGCAGTTTAAAAAAGGCTGCATTTAGGAAGAAAAAAAGGAGTTTTTCCCATAGGGCCTTATCAGACGCAGTACGACTGAAAGTGTTTGCAAATAAATGGGACAACATTTGCACAATTCACTGAAAAACTTCATTATAATGCCTTTAAAGGAGTAGTTGACGAAAACTTTACATTTTCTGTAAATGTACTCACTCTCAGGCCATCCCGCTTACCTGACTATACCAAACGCAACGTGTCCCTGGGTCAACATTGTGATTAACAGATTTGAAGAAACAGTCCACAGTTTTTTAAAGTTTAGGCTTATTACAATCAGTGTTTGATGCTACATCATACATCACTGTCAGTCATCTATCATTTCCTCTAATTTTATGCATTACTCGTGGGTAAGGTTAGGTCTAGGTGTAGAAATATGGACAAGACTATATTTTTACATTAAAATGTTGTTCCAGGGGCCAACAATAGATGCTGACCTAGGGACACATCGAACTTGGCAAAACCAGGATGTGCCAGGCCATCCAATATATACGTTGTTTCTTTATGGAAAATACATAATTCTCTCACCAATGAATCTTCGGCAGTGAATGGGTGCCAATCAGAATGAGAGTCCAAACTGCTAATAAAAAATCACAGTAATCCACAAGTAAACCACAACACTCCAGTCTATCAATTAATATCTTAGGAAGCAGAAAGCTGCATTTTTGTAAGAAACAAATCCATTGTTAAGACATAATCCATTTTAAATTGAAATCTTTGCTTCTGCCTAAAATAAATCTCCTGTTGACCTTTTACAGCCAAATCTACAGACATATTTGTTTAGAACTGCTTTTGCTTGTAAATGGTGCTTGATCTGTGCACAACAAGCAGCTTTTAATTTCATAAGATTTTGAATTTCACTGATGAACTGAAGAGCTGTGGGTTACTTGTGGATTATTGGGATGTTTTAATCAGCTGTTTGGACTCATTCTGATGGCAGCCATTCACTGCAGAGGATCCACTGATGAGCAAGTGATGCAATGCTATATTTCTTTAAATCTGTTATGTCATGAATAAACAAACTCATGTACAGTTTGAATGGCCTGAAAATGAGTACATTCTGCAAATTTTAATTTTTTGGATTCAAAATAAAATCCAAATAAAAGAAAATCTGCAACGACTTAGCAACAAATGTGACTTTATACATGAGAAACTGTCAATACAGTATAAACAAATTTATATAAATTCAATTTACATCAAGAATTAGTACACACCTTCATCCATGCCATTAAGGATGGTCTCCAGGACCTCGTCACCATAACGATTACGATGCTCCTTCCAGACTGATCCGTTCTCACTCCTCAAGACCACAAGTTCACGATCTCCTCGACCAAGTGCGGCAAAATGGGGAATCTCCACAATCACAGGTCTTCAGGATCAGCGCGAGTTGTGTTAGTTTGCAGTCTCAGTTTATACAAAAAATCTTGTTTTATTAGCAAAACTGGTTTCCTCACCCTAAGAACTGCATGCCAGCTGGACCAAGAGAGATGATCCGGCTGGCGAGACCCTCACCCTCCACCAGAGGAGGTGGTGTGGCAAGTTTCTGTGGCTTCACCAGGCGGCAGGTGATGCGTGTTGGAGCGGCACAGGTACGAGGAGGAATGATGACACGTAGACCGTTATGTCTGCTGCCTCTCATTGAGCCGCCACGAGCGTCTACCATGAAGCTCACCAGGAACCTGTAGAACCACAAGGACAAAGACAATCCACATTTTATTCAAATTTCAAGTATTTGATTCCTTAAAAACGCCCGCAGTGTTTTAGGCAGAGGCAGGAAACTAACCCGGTGTGTATGGGGCTTGCTACTGGACTGACATTGTCTGACGTCTCTGTGGCCGGGCTGCTGGGGATCAACGAATCCTCATCATATTCTTTGGGCAAAGGAAGAGGGGTGTGCTGCTGTACATGTGTAGATGTGGAAGAATGTAAGCTCATGAAAAGTGCTTTGGTGGTAACATGACACAATAATGTTTTAAAATAGTAATGGCAATATATATCCTTATACAGAACAAACTACACTGCCATGGTAAATGTAAAAAATTATATAAGCATGGTATTATATGGTAATCCAAGGTAATTCAAATAGTGATAGGTAACACTTTATTTCAATAGTCTACTTTAGTCATTCAGTTAACAGTAAGTAACTTTGCAACTAAGTGTCAACTAGAACTCATATTAGTAGACTGTCTACTTAATATACCGGTTAACAGTTTGGGCTTAGTACGGTTTGTAATAGCGTTTGAAAGATGCTCATCAAGGCTGCATTTATTTAATCAAACATGAGTACATTCTGCAAATTTTCATTTTTTGGGTTCAAAATAAAATCCAAATAAAACAACATCTGCAACGACTTAGCAACAAATGTGACTGTGTACATGAGAAACTAAAATACAGTAAATACAGTAATATTATTATTTCAAATAAATGTTTTGTTATGTAATCACATTCACCTGGTCCATTTCATGTTCTTTCATGACTGTTTCAGGAGACACACAAGGGATCCTTGGAAGAGCAGGGGAATGATTCCTAAGAAACACAAGTTAGAAATAAGTCTGACACAAAAGAATACTGGATGTGAATGACAATTCCCCAGTCACTTGATAATTCATCTCAGTGGCCTGTCCTCAGTTGGGGCTCTGAACTTTTCTTTTCAAACTAGCTTGAAACATTCTAGATAATTTCTTCCATCTTAGCTCCCCTCTACTTTACACATGTGTTTCTTCTTGATAAATCTAAACCATCTTTAACATCATCACTGCAACTCTCCCTCGTACTCTAGAACATTCTTGGGGGAAAGGAAATCCTCATCATGGTCCTTTAAGTCCTCCATCTTCAAATACCTGGCACCTTCGTTCCCAAGCAGCTCCTCGCCTGCCGCATTGAGGGGATGAGAAAAGAGAAGAGAAAAAGAAGATTTTGTCAAAAACATGCTGTCAATTGGAAAGAACTCTGAATGAACACTAACTGCACAATATGGATAGGACATAAATGGACTGGAAGCTGTTGAAAATGAGCGTAACATGTTATGACAGCGACAAAGAAGTACAATGGTACCAACAAGATTCTTTTTACAGTAAGTACCTGAGTACTGCGTAATCACCATGGTAATCATTCAGCACCATTGTATTTTTGGTATACCATGGTGCTAAATGATTACCTTGCTGATAACATAGTACTATAACCATCACTGTACCATGGTACTGCCACAGTACTTTTTTTAAAAGATGATCATTTCCTGTAATGAAGTAAGATAATAACTTTCAGTAATCACTTTCACAATTACATTTTTGTCATTACATTGCATTGACAGTTTTTTATAATCTAAAATGTTATATTAAATAAATATTTTTTAGAACAAAGTCCTTCATTTTTAACTGGTTGAAAAACCTGTAAGCTAAACAAATAAATATCTGAAAGGACAATTTGGAATACCTTTGTCCGAAAATTGTTTAGAAATGAATGTGATATGATTACTGTTTTGTTAGAATGTAGAAAAAGTAATTAGCACGTATTAGCTAATTACTTTTTGCAAAAACTTCCCCGACACTTATTGTAAATGGGTAAGTATGAAGAAAAGGGAAAGATTTGTGATGGACATACTGCAACAAAACATATCAAAGGAAATTAATGAGAAAACTGTGTGTATATGTGTGTGTGTTTTAATATAATACTAAATTAACTACAAATCAGACACAATGACCTTCAAAACACAATGCCTCCACTGACATCACGCTGACAAATGCATAGTCATACAGTATGTAAACTGTGCTTGTTTTTGTATTAAAAAGGAGACATTAATCATAATTGTGTCTAATAAGGTCTTTATAAATCATCCTCTTGGGAAGTTGTCTTGCAAACATAATATAACTAGTAGAGCAAAAAATGAATTTTTTTTTACATAATCAAGCCTTTCAAAAACAAACATTTCAGGCTTTAATGGTAATTTAGAGCCAAGCATGCTAGTCTTTCATGCTGTATCCACCTGTACAGTATATGACTATATGGTATGTTTGTGTGCCTACATAAACATATACACTAATTATAGCATATACATATTGTTTATGGCAATTGTATATAGTCAATATAAATACTGAATGATGAAACTTAATTTTTAGCATTGGATTTGCACAAGGCAAGCCATGAGAAGCACATCCATGTGAGAGCCTGGATGCATGTGAAACATTTTCAGGGCATTATGTCAACACACCTTTAAACTCTGTAATAACACCAGGAGTTGAAATGTAGTACTGTCCACAGTATAAAACTAGATTTTATATGACAAGTTGATTTTAAAAACTCATTCTTCAAAAGAAATGTGACAATATATAACATATTTTTTCAATTGGAATTCTGAAGAAACCATCATGTTATATTTGTAATATCACTTAATAACTATTTCTATCTTGTAAATTTATTTCATAAGCAAAATTGCTAAGATAATGTCTCTATTACAGTATATCTCTAAATTTGTGCTTAAGCAGTTTTGCTTTTTACATAACTTTATAAATAAATTGCTGGACAAAAAAGACTACAAAAATACTACATATTTAAAAAAACCAAAAACAAATATTGAACAACTTTTGGCCCAATATTGATCGTGAACCAAGACTTATTAGAGTGCATGATAACTGTTTTACTAAATCTGTGCTGCTTAAGAAAAAAAAAATGAAAAGGGAGATGTAGCAGGTTAGTGGGTCAGTTAAGTGTTGAAAACAGTAAGATACCTTTAGGAATAAAACAGGCTTATTAACATCAGTGCATACAGTACATGCTAGTGACTCATTCATTATTATTTTCAAAGTGCACCAGAGAATGACAGTGTTTTGTGTGTGTGTGTGTGTGTGTGTGCTTGAAATGAAGTCACTGACAATGGTCACCGCACAAAGAAGAAAGAAGGAAATTCATACCTAACGTAAGCTGTGCAATTCCTAGAAAAACCAAGAGCAGGATGCTCTTTAAATGTCCACTCATTTAAAGAAATTAAATGATTCTGTGTCTTGTAATTCTTATGAAAATGATGCTAACAACTCTCAAACAGAGCATGGCATCAAAGAGAGAGCTGATTTACCTTCATCTTCAGACACATCCAAGATCTCATCAACTGTCTCAGGGAAACTCATGCGATGCTTTTCAGTGGTGGTCTTAAAGGGAAATGTTGATTACAACTCATGACTTTCTACACTGTCTTTTTATTAATATTAGCCATTGTATAAATTTTTAACTCACCATGGTGACGGTCTCTTCGGTGACCAGCTTGAGCACATCAATAACTGAGATGTATCCAAGGCGCTTCGCGATGGCAAGAGCTGACGTGCCATTCTGTTAGAGATGGAAATGTTTTTGCTTGCATTTTTCAGCATCCAACATATTTGAAAAAGATGGCAATAAGTTAAAAGAGGTTAGGCTCTCACAGATGTAATTTCATTTGGTTGCGCGCCATGTTTCAGGAGAAGTGTCACGATGTCTGTATGGCCCTGCTGAGCAGCCTGATGAAGCGGCGTATATCCCATCTAAAAGTCCAAAAAAGAGGACAGTCAGATTTCATTAGAAAGAAAAATCTCTTGTCTTGCTCCTCAAATGTGTTTCCTCCAGAGTTTCAGACCCCAATATTGTCTTATTATGCTTGAATATAAACAAATTGATTCTACTCTTATTTCTAGGAATAGCAATCCAAGAAAGAACATCTACAGTAATTTGAAAAACGAAACAACGTACAATGCTAAATAAAACACAACCAATCTTTCATTTACCCTGGTCTTGCAGTTTACATTGGCCTGTTGCTGTAATAGGAACTTAACCATCTTGATATTGCCATAATGACAAGCCACATGAAGTGGAGTGTAACCCATCTGAAGAAAAATCAACAATGAATATTGTTATCAATATTAATTTCAATCATTATGTACACTCCTTAAAACACACAAATTGTATTTCATTGTAAGAGATGGAAGTTTTTACCCGTGTGGCAGCGTAGACGGATGCCCCATGCTTCACTAGTATATCAGCAATGCCAACATGCCCCTCCTGAGCCACGAGGTGAAGAGGAGTCAGACCACTCTGAGGAGAGACAAGAGACGTGTCACAATATTTGGACATAAAGCAAAATATGTGTTTATAATGTTGAGAGAGGTTCTGCTTAAAAAGAGGCGTTAAAGGGTTACTTCACCTCAAAATGAAAAGTTTGTTGATAATCATCTACATATGATGTCATTCTAAACCAGTGACCAAGCTTTATTCATCTTTGGAACAAAATGTAAAATATTTTGGAATGAAAACTGGGAGGCTTGTAACTTTAATGTCACTATGGCGTCATTTTGGAGAGTATCAGCTGACCACAAACATCATAAGCTGTTCTGCGTCAGCCACAAAACAAGGATATGTATTTATCTACATGTATTAACTTAAAATGGTGCTAGGTCAAAAAAAATACATTCTCATTCACTTCATAACATTCAGTTGAACCATATTGACTATTTTGTTGATGTTTTTCATACTTTTCTGCACCTTGAGAGTGGCAACTGTTTGGCAGTCAATGGGACAGTCACGAGCCTCCTGGTTTTCAACCAAAACTTAAATTGTGTTCTAAGGACAAACGAAGCTCTAAAATATGTAGCGGGTTTGGAGCGACATAGGGGTATGTGATTAATCACAAAGTTTTGGGGTGGAGTAACCCTTTAAGTAATGCATTAACAAATATACTAAATAAGCTATTAATGTTAAATAGGACGTTAATGTAATATTTAAAGTTAATAATAACAAATATTAACAAACTAATCTTGTTTATTGTTAGTGTGGTACTGTAGATAATGCATTAACTACTTTAAGATATTAATGTTAAAAAATGCAATATATTTACAAATTAATATTAAATACTGGTATACTGTTTGAAGATCTTGTTAATTAATGTTAACAAAGGCATGAATTTAAATTTTAAATTTAAATTCAATTTTGCATTACCATGATATCACTGCAGTATTTGTATACTGATGTGCGATGTTCTAACATCTTTATTTATTTATTTATTTTCTTACAGTACAGTAATCTTACCTTATTGCCCAGGTTTACATTGGCCTGCTTCAAGATAAGCAGCAACACCATGTCTGGTTGGCCCTCTTGGGAGGCTAGGTGTAACGGTGTGACCCCTTGCAATGACTCAGCATTGGCAGAAGCTCCATGCTGCAGTAAACTGCTCGCTACCTCCACCTGGTTCTGTTTGGAAGCAATATGGAGTGGCGTGTAGCCATTCTGAGGAGAAAAAAATTAGCAAGTTAACAGGTTAATGTACTTTGTGGCTAGAAATTAACAACACTTTCAGTGTGTTAAGCAGAGCGATAAATAGCGTCATACCCGAGCGGCACTATGTGGTGATCCGCCTTTGCTGAGCAAAAGATTGACCACATCGAGGTTGTTATGATGGACGGCCACATGCAACGGTGTGAGTCCAGCCTATAGAGGAGAAGATGTCTTACTTCACCACCATCAATAGAACCGAATTAAAATATGTTCAGTATGAATGATAAAACAATACTACATCCTTTAGGGAAAAAAGAGTGTTTAATTGTATTGAATGTGCACTTGTACTTTACTTGAAATTATAAATGTACATTTTAAAAACATACTTGGAGATAATATAATATGATTCAGATGATTCATACTTTTCCTGCAGCATTTGGGTTGGCTCCTTTCTCTAAAAGCAGCACTGCTACATCCACCTTCCCGTATTTGGCTGCTACATGAAGGGGAGTGAAGCCTTTCTGCGTGGCACCAATCAAACAGCATTATGGTTTCAAGAGAGTTTCGGTCATTTTAATAAAATAAGCAGGTGATCTAGGTTTTGGGCGGAACTGTACCTTGGTCATTTTGGTGAGCTGGGCATTCATGTCCAGTAGGATGCTGGCAGTTTGTGTGTGTCCCTCACGAGAAGCGATGTGCAGTGGAGTGTGTCCTGCTGTTGTGGTGGAGTTGGAGTTTGCCTTGTGCTCCAACAGCAGCTTCACCATCTCGTTGTGGCCCATGCGGGCGGCACAGTGTAGCGGCGTCTGGTCGTCCTGATGGAAGTACAGTGTACTCAGTAATGCATTTTAAACAAATAACAGCAAAACAGCCAAATGTATTTGTTTTTTTCAAATGATATATAAAATATATTTTATTTGGTTCAAATCTTAAATTTTTTTTGAGTTCATATTAATCAAAAATATGTATTTTTCCCAAAGACAAAAACATTCTTATAAACTAAAATTAATATGTTGTATGGTTTTTATTTATTATACATATATATATATATATATATATTTTATTTAGTCATAAGCCAAAATGTTACTAGGTCAATTTAATAGTTTTGTGGTTTTTACAACTTATTGTCATGAACTAAACTAGCTAATATAAAAAAAGAATTTAGACTGAAAGAAAAAGTAAAAAGGTTTACTTATTATGAATAAAGAGGAAAACTTCTAAAGCTCTTAATGTTTCTTGTGATGTCTTTTTAAATCATTAATCAAAATTTATATTATGTACTGGCAAAAATTATGAGAAGAATACAAAACACAATAATTTCTATTCTCAGTAATACTAGTTAGTGTGTGTTTTGCCAATCAACACTCTAGTGTCAAGTAAAAAATTATTTAATTTATTTTGTTCTATGAGGAGTGATATTTGCTTTTAAAACAATAATAGATTTAAATTGGAAACCATTGTTTTCAAATAGACTAAAATTAAAATGCACTTATAGTACTGTATTATTTAATAATTTTTTTCATCTTGCTTGGCTGAGATTTAATGAAAATTTCATATTATAAAAAGGTGAAGAAAAAAAAAAGAAAAGAGATTTTACTGAATGGTTCTTCTTTGTGGAATCAAAAATGGTTCCTCTATGGCAATGTTGTGAAGAACATTTGTAAAAAAAAAACAATCCTAAGTTTAATAATGTGTCAAATTAAAATACAAATAAAAATAAAAAAATTTAAATAATGAAATGCACCTTGGCTTTGGCGTCCACTGGAGCTGCATTCTGCAACAGGAAATCAGCAACTTCACAGTGACCAGCTCGAGAAGCCATGTGCAGAGGTGTTTCAACTTTCTACAAATACACATTAACATACAGGTATGTGATCACATACAGTTACAGTACAAGCATAGCTTGCAGTCAAAACATATTATTAATCAGAAATAAAAGAATATATTTCTATCAAAAGGTGAAATTCCATATCTACGTTTTAATATTCCTTACCACATTTGAGGCATGTGGTGAAGCTCCTTTTTGCATCAGTATCTTCACTATATTCAGATGACCCATGAAGGAGGACACATGCAGTGGGGTCAGTCCTGACTATTGGACAGGAAGCAAACAGACACAGAGAACTGAACATGTCACAGCTTGTAATTATGTTTGTATGAAATGTTTATACACACTTTGCTCTAATCAAAAAGTAATTGCTACGTAATTGGAATATTTCACCCAAAAATGATCAATTACTAAAGCGTCTGAATTATTGTGATGTTTCTATCAATTGTTTAGACTTTCATTCTGACGGCACCTATTTTGTGCAGAGGATTTTTTAACTATTCCATTTTTTTTTCTTATATTGAAAAACATTCACTGCCTTTTAAATGAACATTGTATCTGTGGTATGTTTTGAGGCACTTTTATTTTGAATTTGATCTTTGTTTTCTGTCTTAAATGATGTTATATTGTGAAATGATCCTGTTGCTCACCTCGGTTACAGCCTCCAGGGATGCAGAATGCTTTAACAGTAGGTCCATTACACGCATATGGTTCTTCTTACAGGCAATATGGAGTGGTGTGAAGCCATTCTAAACATGTCATGAGATATTTATAGATAAGTGAACAGCTTTTAGATATTTCAAAGCAAAAATATTATTATGTACATTAGTTGTGCCATGTGTGTCATTTAAATGTGTACTAACCAAAGCACGGGTGTTTGGTTTGGCTCCTTTATCCAGGAGCACCTTGGCCATGCGATGATGTCCACAGTGTGCTGCCACATGCAGTGGGGTCAGGTGGTCTAGAGTGATGTCATCAATCTCGGCATTGTACTGTAATAGCTGTTTGATACAGTCCAAATGATCGCCCTGGGCTGCCATATGTATTGGAGAAAGGCCATTCTGTGCAGTGAACATATGGAAACATTTAGAGCTGCCAATGGTATTTTCTTTCAAATTTATGGCAATCAGGTATGTTTTTTTTATTCATATTACAATGTTCTGTCTTACATAACATGTTCGATGTGTTTTAAGGTTGTTGAATATTATTACTACATTTAAGATTGATGCATTATTTTATTGGAAGTACGTTTGTCCATCCATTTAAACTATACAGTTTAACATAAGCAAACTAGCAAGTTCATGTAATGCATATTTGGCAATTAAACAGATAGAATCAGAATTCTGTAGAAGTACTAATAAATTGAATGTGTTTAAAATTCACAGGAACCAGGTTTATATATTTATTGCCAATCAGCATCAATCAGTTATTGTCAATCTCATATTCAAACTACAGCAACTGAAAAATGATTGTTCCTTAGTTAGGAATATTTGGTAAAACTTTATTTTAGGGTCTCTTAACTAGTTGCTTATTAGCATGCATATTACTAGAATATTAGCCATTTATTAAGCCTTTTATGAATGCCTTATTAGGGGCATTTATAGAGCAGGGGTTTATAGAGGGTAAAGTTGTAGTTAATAGTTTATAGTAGTTCCCAATATTTTAACCACCTTCATACTTTTTAAACTAATTAAATGTAATTTGTTTCTGCAATAAACAGACTTCCACTGATTTAAGTAAACTGAAAAAAATATATGTATTATTAAAAAAAATATTTAAAATTTGTATAAAATATGATATGTCAAAAATTAAATCAGTCAATTCAAATCTAATTCTTACAATAAATATTCAGTCAAGTTATGCATTTTTTTCTAATTTGAAGCATTGTTTTTTACAAAATAAAATATATATATAAAAAAATGTCAGGTTTATAAAGAAATTCTTAGAAAATAAAAGCCTCATAAGAACAATAGCTGAAATTTTTAAAAGTTGGTGAGTTGCTCAGTGACACTCAGGGTATTTCTTTCTTTCTTTCTTTCTTGTGGCTATATGTAATTTGGGTGTATGCCTACTTTGGTCTTGGCCTGTATTGGGGCTCCTTGGTCCAGAAGGATCTCAATTATTCTCACATGGCCGTTTCTGGCAGCACAGTGAAGAGGAGTCAACTCATCCTGTAATAAAAATTAAAGAACAACAAACGTATATACAAATTCTCTGTTAAGTTTAGGATTTCCACTTTATAACATACTTTTGTCTTTGCATCAATCTTTGCTCCTCGGTCCAGCAAAAGTCTGACCATGATAACATTTCCTCTCCTGGATGCAATATGTAGAGGTGTGATCCCATTCTGAAAGAGGAAGGCCACACTCGCTTGTAATTAACTGTAAACAGGCAGAAGTTCACTGTAAAAATACTTAAAAGACAGACCTTGGGTGTGAAGTTCACATCAGCTCCTCTGTTTAGAAGTAGCTGAGCAACATTCAGGTTTTCATAGTGTGCTGCGATATGAAGTGGTGTGAAGCCTGTCTGCAGGGGATCATGGGAAACTGATTTAGTAACCAGCACATTTTTGCTTTTAAAATACAGTTGTTACTTGATTACTTCATTATCATTGCAAACATCCAGGTATGCACTATATGTACTATTGTTCAAAGGTTTCTGCTCACCAAGGCTGCATTTATTTGATTAAAAATACAGTAAAAACAGTAATATTGTGAAATATTTTAAAAATTTAAAGCAACCATGTAATTTTTTTTTGTTTTTATATTGAGCATGTACAGTCCTATTCGGACGTGACTAGTTTTCTGAACTACGTGTGAGTTTAGATTCTTAACACCTGACGTCTGTGATTTTCATGTATCATTTTGGGCGGGACTAACATCTCCACAGTTCCTTTGATGTATACTTGATGAAGCAAGGCTATTATTTATTTTAAAAAATGTATTAAATAGTAAAAATCTGGTCAATTTATTCAGGTGTTAGAGGCAGAACCATATACAGTATTATATGATATGAAAAAACAATAAAAAGGTGTTTCTTCAGTTTACACAAACCTTGCTTAAGACATCAGCATTTGGGTCATTCTGTAAAAGCACAGCGGCAGTTCGGGTGTCATCGTTTCGGGCAGCGATATGCAGTGCAGGAAGGCGGACCTTGCCCTTAGTACCGTGGTTGATAAGCAGGGCCACCACATTCTCATGGCCCTGCTGAAGAGCCACAGCAAGAGGGGTAAAGCCATCCTGCCAGAAAGACAAACACATATTTAATTTTTTTATTATGTAATTCCACCTTTCTCTCAATAACTATGTCAAAATGGCAAGTTAAGGTGAGGGGTGCAGACTGTGTTGGCTTAATGCAAAAAGTTTATACATGACTTAAAGGTTTTCATAAACTGCAGGTGGTGTAAGTTATTACATTTTACTGTCAAGTGATTAAAAAAAAGTAAGTAGTTAAGTGTGTACTTTTTTTTCAAGGGCAGAATTACCTCAGTTGGAATGGTTTGATTGGCTCCGTTATCCAGGAGAAACTTCACAACCTCCAGATGATTCTCTTGTGCAGCCATGTAGAGAGGAGTGAAGCCCTTCTGTTGCAGACAGACATAAACACCCATATGCAGATACAATACCAAACTAACGAGCACACAAATACACAGATGACAATACAAGCAGACAGATTTTAGTTTAGAGAGCAACACTATCAAAATCACCATAATGTTCAAATGAAAACTGCGGAGAAGAAAACATATAACCCCTATTATGTACAGTATTGTGGTTTAGGTCAACATACTCGCAGATAGTTAGTGACCAACCCCTTATTCGCCCACCTGAGACTGAGCATTGACGTTGGCTCCATAATTAACCAGCTCTGTGACCACTTGTTCCTGTCCAGCTAACGCAGCGATGTGAAGAGCAGTATTTCCTTTCTATAAGAGAAATATTTCTTTAATGACACAGATAATTTTTTTCATATACATAAAAAAAAAGTAATAATAATGTTCTGGTGAAAAAATATTATGTGTAATTGAAATTACATTAAAGCAAATTGTAGTTCACCATATACTTTTCTGTACAATCATACACTCTAAAAATTGACTGTGACTTTAAGTTAATGATACGTTCCCCTAAACTGTAATTGCCATTTTAGTAACTAATTTTATGGTAAAATACAGTTTTTGGAAGTGAAATATAATGTAAAATATACAAAGAAACCCCGTAAATTTGTTCCCAGAATTCTCTGCGTTGCATTTTAAATTATGTTTGTATGTATGTTGTTAAATAAATGTTTATTCCATATTTCAGTTTATAAATACATATATAATACTATTGGCTTTCTCAGCTTGTAGAAAAGCAACTTGTAGTGAGATTTGTTTCCCCTTCAGTGGAGTCACTCTGACGTTACATATGGGAACTCGCATGAGAGACTAATCGCCTTTGAGCTTTAAGAAAAGGCCAGTGAACATTGTAGTGCACTGATTGCAACCAGGTGCACCTCGTCACTACGTGAGTATAAGAAAGCACAGATGCAGTGCACCTTCAGATTTTCACTTCGGAGCCTTCGTCGTTCCTGAGCTGGAGACCCCCAGCTATCTGATTGAGTTGGAGGAGGATATTTTGCTTAAAAGAGATGGTACCCAGATGGTATGTGGCGGTTTCACAGGTCAAGCGCTCCGGGTCCACTCGCGTCTGCTGTCCAAGGCTTATAAGCTCTCGTCCGGGCCGGGCTTACTTTGCCGCGGGCCAGGCTGCCACCTCCCTGCATGCTCTGACAACACTGCAGGTCTACCAATCTAAGGTGTTGAATCAGCTGCACAAGCGTGATCCTGATTAAGGGGTTATGCAGGAACTCTGCGCCGCGACTGACTTCGCCCCCCGGGAGACGAAGGTCACTGTGCGTTCCCTTGGTCAGCTGTGGCTAAACCTGGTGCAGATGGCTGATGTTGACAAAGCTCACTTTCTTGACACTCCCATCTCCCAGGTCGGTCTTTGCCTCGAAAATCTCGGCAGTCCAGCAGCAGCATGTGATCAAGCACATCTTGCCCAGCACGGATTCCACCAGCCGGTCCCCGGGTGCCCAGGCTCAGCCTGCTCGTTGCCAAGGGCGTCCCAAAACCTTCTGCTCCGTCCCACGTTGAGGCAGGTTGGCAGCCCAACATTGTGCAGGCCGTGAGCGAGGGGTGCCGCCTGCAGCTCAGGGGCTGGCCAAGAATACCCCCAGATCTGAGCAGCGTCCCTGCCACAGGCAATCCAGAGGTGATGGAGGTTGCTCTTAGGGGGACAACAACATATCAGTCCCCACTCCAGGAGGAGGGCCGGGAGCTTATGTGCACTCAGCTGCCATCGTCCCACGGGTCGGCAGTACCCACATTTTCACAGGAAGAGCAATTTTCCTGACCTCTGGGTCCAGTGCCCTGAGATCCCCCTCTGAACTTTTTTTTGTTTCCTCAGATCCGGATCAGGAGCACTGTGACGCCAGGAACCAGGGGAGCAGGTAAGTGCTGCCCAGAGCAGCCTGACTTTTCTCCAGGACGTTTATCCTTATCTGGGATCAGTCCCCTCCCTGTTTCCCCCTAGGCTGCCCCACTGCGAGCACGGCAGTCAATGTTCCCATGATTTCCCTGGCAACCCGGCTGGGAGCCTGGTTACAGCTGGTAACACTACTGTCCGCTCCGACAGGGATGTCGCTGTCCTGCATACAGGGGTTGCTGTCCTACTGGTGAAGGACGCAATCGAGCTAGTCCCTCCAGTCAAGATGAGGTCAGGGTTTTACAGTCCTTACTTCATCGTGTCCAAAAAGAGTGGTGGGTTGAAACCCATCCTAGATCTTCGAGCTTTGAATCGGTCCCTTCTCAGGCTGCCGTTCAAAATGCTCACCCTGAAGTGCATCTTAACATGCATTGGTTCCCAGCCATCGACCTGAAGAATGTGTACTTTCACGATCTTGCCTCGACAATTCTGCTGTTTGCTTTCTGTTGGCTCCTGGGGCATATGGCAGCCGCAGCCACAGCAACACCACTGGACTTGCTTCATATAAGACCGCTTCAGTGCTGTTTACACAGTCTAGTTCAACTGTTTATCTGCTCAACCCGTGGTCAGACCCTGCCTTCCTATGGGCCAGAATCCCCCTAGGACAGGTGTCTAGGCATGTTGTGGTCAACACGGATGCCTCCTCCTCCTCACAGACCCTGTGCAAGATCAAGAGGACAAGGGAGCAGGTGCTCCTCGCGGCAGATCCTCCCTGGAAAATCCCTGTGAGCAAGGACCTCTTTTCTCAGGGGAATGGGCATGATTTGGCACCCGCGCCCCGATTTTTGGAACCTGCACGTCTGGCTACTGTGCGGGACGCTTTCTGACCTCTCATTGGCAGTGATTGATACTATCACTCAGTCTAGAGCTCCCTCTACAAGGCAGGCCTACGCACTGAGATGGGGTCTGTTTGTCGTAATCTTAATCAAAAATTAGGAAAATATATAACAGTTGAACATGTTCAAAGTTAATGTAATGAATATCTCCTATGGCTACTATGTGATACTTGCGCAAAATTGAGGGGAACTGACTTCACCTTCAGATCAGTTAGTTAAATATAAATTTAAAATAACTCAGAAGAGATATTTCTAGAAGAAGCTCTAGAAATAACTGATATCTATACTTTTGTTAACATTCTAATTGTTTTCAGGCTCACAGTAGCTCTAACCCTTACCTTTGTGGTCGTCTCAAGAACAATACCATGGTGCAGTAGTTCCAGCACCATTTTAACATGGCCTTCTTTCGAGGCCAAGTGCAGCCCATTGAGTCCATTCTGTGAAGGGAAAAAGACATCAGAGCAAACGTACTCTGAAGGTGATATGATCTCAAATCAAATGGTCAGTACAGCCCTTGTAAAGGGAATGTGAAGGGTTTGTAGATCACTCCACCTCTTACAGAACACACAGAGCATTGTTAAATAACATCAACTACGATTATGATGATGATGAAGATGGTGGTGGTGATGATGGTGGATGGCAGGCCGGTGGTCTCTCTGCCGGGAAGAATACGGGCCATGTGGGATAGGTCTAACCTCACACAGCCTTCCTTCAGCCTCACAGGACATGTGAGGTTGGACCTTTCTCACATTGCTGATATTATCCCCTCTGAGTGTAGAGACCACTCACCCCATCTCAATGTGACTCAAAGAAAGAAACGAAGGAACGAAAGAAAAAGAATGGATAGATGAAGAAAATCCAAACAGTTTTAAAGCTGCATCCGAACATTACAACAAATAATATGGAGATGAGGAGATGTCAAACTCTGGGTTCATGTTATTGGAACAGGTGTGTTGATTGTTCAACTGGCATACCTTATACAGTACGCCAGTCATATACATAAAGACCCTGATGTCACTGAAGACAGTACAATATGAGACCGATATTCCCTAAAATCAAATCTCTATATCTCCAACTATTTTGTTTGTCAAGTAAGTATATCTTGTTTTCAGAATATTTAGATATTTTCATTTAAGTATTAAGCCAAAGAAAATTCTAAGAAAATATTGTTTTTGCAGTATAGCCTACAGTGTCCTAGCTCACTGCTTTTGCAGTGTTTCTGAGAGAGCTCAGCGGTGCATGTAGACATGGTCCCTCTCCAGAGAGCTCTGTGGACCTGCTCACATGTTGGCTTCAGTATGACGACTAAATGGAGTGAAGCGCTGAAGTCATCATTCACAACACATGCAGTCATTAATCAAAGGGCATTATCTTTTCAATTACTCCTGCTGTTCTGATACACGCAGGCCCACCAGACAGCAGAAAATGTCAGTGTACAAACTAGGCTAAAGGGAAAAGAAATGGACTTGATTGCATCTACTCCACACACACACACACACACACACACAATAAAATCTGTGCACAGTTCAGGAGAATTATTTCCAATATTTTTTTCCACTAAGGTAAGATATTTTAACACCCAAATATCATATATGAAACCATCAGGCTTTCACCATGTATGCACACTCTTAGATGGCATGACAATTCAAGTTGAAGCAAATATTTCATGAAAGAAGAGCAATTATAAAACCTTAACTCTTAGCTGCTTTCTGTGAGCTGTATTCACAAAACATCTTAAGGATAAAAGTAGCTTCTTCATCCCCAGATTTAGCAGAACCTCTATAAAGTAATAGGCATGACAGTCTTAAAATAAGCTCCTAAATCTGTGGAAAATTAAGGATTGTAAAATTGTCAAATTCTACTGATATTTAGGAGAACTCTTAAAGAATCTTTATGAATATTTCCCTGATCTTCATCGCCCAAGAATAGCTTTGATGGCATCAGCATTTTGTGTTGTTGAAAAGCACTCTTAGCTTGGTTGTAAATAGCATTCAAAACTAAACCCCTGACTTGTCTTGCAGTTGCTCTCTGCCCTGTTACAAAAACAGGAAAATAGGGATCTTCTTCCCATTATAGGTGATCTCCCTGCTCAGCAGATTTCTTAAAAATAAAGGATCTTGCCATTGATGCTTCTAATCTTTAACATGCATGGAAGTTTTACACTTTACAAAAGGTTTTTTTAATGTAAAAGTCTTTTTAAAAAATTGGGAAACCAAAAGGAACAAAACTGTTGCTGTTGTGACACCTGAAGGGTGTGGAAGCTTTCCATTCCAAAAGGTACTTTATAGTGAAAAAATAGGTTCTTCGGGTTATTCAAAATGTTCTGCATACTAAAAAAGTAGAAAAGTTCTCTGGGGAACCACAAATGGTTCTTCTGTGGCATTGCTGAGAAAAAAACCGTTTATTTTTTATATGTTTAAAGTTTGTATTTGCATTAAAGAAATAATGAAGTGTGCAAAGTGGCCTTGCATCATCTGGCCCTGTGTGCTCTAGATCTATCAACTAGAGATGACATATCTTGCCAGAGCTCTGAGAGCACATTTTGACTTCTAGAGCACCTTTCAAGGTTCATTTGTAACGAAAATTAACTTCTATAAACAGAAATTTCACCTCAGAATGAAGCCTGGCTGTGACCCAGTCAGACAATTAATCAGACAACTATTCCTCTTGAGATATACAGGTAGTGAAGAAAGCCTTACCTGATTGGCTGTGTTGATGTCGATGCCATTCTTGATATGGTCTAGAGCCTTTTCCAGATTACCTGAGCGAGCTGCACGGAGGAAGCTGGTAGCAGCATCAGCCTGAGAAAAAATACAGGAAGTAATACAGGAGGATAGAATTTTAAAATAAGAGTTAGAATTTTTCATGACTAAATTCTATAGTAAAAACTGTATACTTTTTTCCAGCCATCTGTATTTCATAGACTTGTAACTTCATGTGAAGAGTGTTAAAAAAGATAACAAATGTGACAAAATGTTTGGTTAATAGCAGTATACATTTTTTTTAAAGACTGACATTGAAGTAAAACAACAACAGGAACAACAACAAAACGGGGCACAACCTGAAAACACCAAAAATTAAAACAATTAAGGACAAGCTTTTCAACATTAAATATATACACAAATACATATTTACAGCATGCACACACAACTGAGTACAACAATAACTTATTTTTAAAGGTCCCATGAAATTAATTTACTATTTCCTTCCGAGATGTAAATTTTTTTCATGGATGAGAAAGACCATTATGTATGTTTTGTCAGTTTTAGGAACCCAAAAAGTCAGATTACCGACACAGACTATGTAACACTGGAAAAGGAAAGAGTAAGAAGGAGGAGAGCAGTGGCTAGAAAGAAAAGACTAGAAAAAGTTAATTCATTTTTATCGACTGTTAAAACTTAAACTCAAATCAATAAAATTAAAAATAAAACTGAAATTAAAAATTAAAATAAAATTCAAAACCAGAGAACAAAGTCAGAAAGAGAAAATTGCTTCTTAACCTTATTCCAAGTCCTGAGATAAGAAGCTACACGCAGTGAGAATTTAACCATATATAGTTCTTTTCTGCCTGATACATTACAACACACTCCATGTAGACAGAAGTTTTCACACTTTCAGCCAAGCATCAAATTATTTCTAAAAAAGCCAATTTATTTATACAATACATGAACATTTACATAATTCCACAGCAGCTCCTTAAGATTTTAATCCCACGTCTGGATTCAATTGCTTCAGTGTATTAGAACAGATATTTACGACCTTGTGACTGATGTTGTTTTGAATCAGTCTAAGCTGATTGCATCTGTTGCGTTGTTGTTGCTGTGGTGGAGGCAGTGGGAATGTGTGAGGCTGTGAGAGTGTGTACGTTCATGAGCAGCAGGGCTGGTTCACTGATCAAATATACTTGACAAGTACATGGAGACATGGACACACACAAAGTGTTAGTTGGCATGGGGACGACTTATGACCTCCTAAGAATTAAGAGCACAATTTTTCTCCCCCATCCTTTTGGCTGTGTCAAAATTCACATACTACACTAAAGAGTTTGAGGTCAGCAAGATTTTTTCTTTTTAGATATATTTTTATTCAGCAAGGATACATTTAATTGATAAAAAGTGACATTAAAAACATTTATAATTCTACAGTAATGATGCTGAAAATTCAGCTTTAATCACAGGTATAGATTACATTTTAAAACATATTAAAACAAGTAGAAAATATTTAAAAAATCTTAAAAATGTAAATTTTAAATCTAAAAAACAGAGCAAAATTACATATTTTATCAAAATCATATGTAGTTACTACCTATTCCAGTAATGCATTTTTAACTCTGAATTGAGTAACCATTTTTGGAGTCCCCTCTACATACGTAAAATGTGAGGTCACTGCACGTGAGCATGTGCTTGCAGCAGATAAGGTGGTGGAGGCGATCATGTAGACCACACCTAATTCTTAGCCTCTGGCTTGCTAAATTCTCCACATCTCTATGCAGTGCACCACCATTATATGCCAAGAAAACAAACGAAACAAGGCAAAGGGTGCCTTTTTGACCCATCCAGTTGGTAAATTAATGCTTAAAAGAATGAAACACAAAATATAAATATTGCATGATTCATAAGCCAGACTTTCAGAATTGATAGGCTTTCTTGGAAATGACATCCTAACATCAGGAAAGAAGTACTTGAAATACAAAATGATCATTATCTTTTGATAGAGTAATATATTCCGGTTGGTTTCTCATTGTGAATTATAAAGCGTTCAATGAATAACCTTGCAAAACGCAAATGATAGTTAATGCAACAGCTAATAAAACCGTCATATAATGATATGAAAAAAGATAAGCACGTCAGCACCCAGCCCCAGCTTTTCTCCCCTTTCTAAGAGCAGAAGTACTGCAGCAGACTGGATGACATCATCACAGAGACGCAACACTGCAGTGTGTGTGTTTATGACTGCATCCGAGAAAGAGACGGGGCGAGTGGACCAAGAAGTCTTTAAATTCACCTCTACTGAGAAACACACACAGACAAAGGCAAACACACAGAGAAAACACGATCCATCACAATAGCTGTGCTTGCACAGCAAACATACGAGACCAGGTGGTGATGCGTAATTCCCACGGAGGGAAAGTGAATGAGACTATACGTCACAACACCATAAAATTCAGCTCATGCACATTAATGCCTTGCTATGTTCGTGTGCACTATATATTATAAATATATCCCTTGTGACCATTTTCCTCAGATGGATGCATTTGGGGCTCATTAATCAGGACCATAAATTAACAAATGTTGGTGTGTTTTGGACTGATTTAAAGAGGATGCATTGTTGAGGAGAGGTAAACTATCACACATCATAAATATTCATATGCTGACTGAGATATCTGCAGAAATGCTTAACTATTTCCATGCATGCATGAGGATGCAAAAAGACAGACTATTCCTGCATTATGTAAGATGTAAATGTTAAACAGTATGCTTGCAACGATGTTTGCAACCGAATGTTAAAAGAATGATTAAAAAGATATAGCTGAAATTTTTATAACATTATAAGACACTACACACTTAATGAAATCCTAACCTTAAATATTCACTAAGTACATTGTTACTGTAATTACAGTAACATAATTACAGTAATTGTTAATTACAATTTCACAAAATAAAAAGGCTGTACATTTTTAATAATTAGAAATAGACAACTGGGCATGTTGTTGTCCAGAATTTGATTTTATACATCTTCTAAAACTACCTTGAAATCAGCTGAAGAAATTAATGCAAAATGGCTCAGAAAATAAAAGCATTTGTTTGGAGACACATTAAAATTTCAAGTACCTGTGAAATCTGCATCAAAGAACATATCTGATATGAATGTCCTGTTATTCTTATAAAAATGAAGGTTAGCCTTTATGTTCCTCTTTTAGAGGATCTCTGTGCCCTATTCAGCAATCTATACACCAAGTGCAAATTGTTTGTGCCACAGCTACACAGATCACA
The DNA here is from genome assembly GCA_032353835.1 of Enteromius viviparus. Classification (NCBI taxonomy): domain Eukaryota; kingdom Metazoa; phylum Chordata; class Actinopteri; order Cypriniformes; family Cyprinidae; genus Enteromius; species Enteromius viviparus. The sequence continues at coordinate 851,426 of JAUCNO010001334.1, read as the reverse complement.
AAACAAAGTAATGCACAATGCGAAAGTCTCAACACCTTCTAACTTTTTAAGTCATGTATAAATGTGAATATTTTTATTCTATGCCCCATGCATATTTGTTACATCAGTGCTTTGCCCTCCCTGGCACATTATGTAAAGAATACAAACCTTTAGGGCATAATTTGAGAGAACATTTTGCAACAATGCAGTTTTCCATCTCTCTTGACTACTGTAAAATACATTTTAAATTACTAGATCAAAGATGATTCAATATAATAGTTTGGGTTGGGACTCCAAACACCAGAATCTTCTATGAAGAGGGCAAAGCAATTTCAAAATATACCATTTTTGTAACAATTGTGACTATTTTAATGTGCCTTTTTACACAGGTTGCATGTATGTACTAGTAAATTACTTCAAGCAACTAATGCTAAAGCAATCCCTGTTACACAATCTGTTACACTTTAGTTTAGTGTCCTTGTTACAAAGTAACTATACATTTAAGTAATGAGAAATATGAATTAACTATATTCTGCCAAGGGTCAACAGGTGAAAAATAGCCTTGTTTGGCTAATTCTGGCAAATAAAGTTATGTTGATTAATGTGCATTGCCTCTGTAAACAAATAAACTAAACTAAACTACATGTATATACTACTATATATGGTTAGGTTTAGTAATTTGGGATTTGTTTAGTGTTAGCTGCATGTAATTATTGGTATAATTCATTGCTATTTCTAGTAAATACATGTAACGCTGTGAATAAAGTGTTACCAAAATAGCATTAAGATAATATTTATTGGCCCCAAAACTTGTTTGCATTGAGTATTTTGAGGCAAAAACCAACCGGAAACATGAGCAAGTTCTAACAAAAAATTTGAACAAAAACATTAAAGAAGTAGAAAGAATCTTCATTAAAAGTTGTACTTACTCCACAAATGATGGTCTTGGTTGGCATCCCAGTACACCTTCTTTATTTCTCTCTCTCAACGCTTTTTGCCTCAATGCTTTCCAGTGTTACACTATCTGGGTGTAGGGGTCCGGGCACTGCCCCTTTCCCCTCTGCATACACACACACACAGACTTGCAAGGGGCTGGGTGGGGCTGGGGGGCTTTGAGGCCACAGGGGTTTATCTCCAGAGGAATGCTGTCAATATCGACACACACACACTTCTACCCAAAACTAGATAATGGCATAAGTCTCTCTCCCCATTTTTCCATTCCATTGAGCGTTCTCGATCTACGCAGACCTGCTCGATGCATTCTGACAAGCAAAGGACCCTTCTGAATGAGCCTTTGGGAAAAGGACACATTATGTGTGTGTGTTTGTGAGGTTTGGCACTGTTTCAGTCTGCAGAAGGACTTACAGTGACAAAGACTCTTGAAGGGGTGGGGTGGGTGGGGGGTACTTCAGGAGCACCAAGCCTGGTGACAATAGCCCAGACACGGATGGGGAGGGCATGGTGTGTGTATGCGTGAGAGGGGGGCCCAGTCTCTTTCAATAAAAGATCTGTCACTCCCAGCCTGAAAAGGCCCCTCCATCTTCTCTCTCCTAGGCCCATGCTGGGAAAAGCACATCTACGCCAACGGTATGCACTCAAATAAATGTGCGTTGCAGAAGTGGACGGAGCAAAACTGCATCTGAAGCTAAGGTTATCAGTTAAAATGGGATAGTTTTTAGTGGGCAGCTTTATATGGAGGAATTGGGATTACTATGGTGATTCCCTCTCTAGGGGATTTATTGCAGTGGCAGTGAATCACACGGCCCTTTGAGGGGACTCAGGAATCAAGAGGTGATTCAAAGTACTCGTCTTTGATTCTTTCAAAGAAAAAAACAAGAGCTATTCCTGCTCTGCAGCACATATTTATTACCCATTAATAAACTGTATTAAATAAAGTAAATAAAAGCATTTTATCAAAGTAAATAAAACATGTAAACACAGTGTAAATCAAATGTATGTAAAAAAAAAAGTCTTTCAAAATGAAATATTTCACATTAATTTTTTTTCTTCGTAGTAATTAACTGTGTTACACTTTATTTTAAAGTGTCCCTGTTACAGTGTAACTATACATGTAAGTACTAAGTAATATGAATTAACATACTACATGGTTAGGTTTAGGATTAGGCTTCAGCTTAGGGTTATCGAAGGTTACTGAGTGTAAACAAGGTATGTAATTAAGCACAGTTCTTTTTTTATTTTAACATTTAGTTAATGTAACGTGTAAAAAGGACACCTTAAAAATAAAGTGCTACCATAAATTGCATAAATAATTTTAAGTTTAAATTTTTATTTTTGGATTTTACTATTTCAAATTTAACCATGTACTGTAATGTAACGCTTCTACTAAGTTAGTCACAAGTAGTAAGCTAGTAGTGTTTTAAATAAATGTTATGTTTAATTATTTATATTTCGAAAGACCAAAAAAGTTAAGCTACTAGATTACTAGAAGTTAAGTACTAGAAATTAGCTATATACAGGAATGGAATAAGACTACCTATTTTAATTAATTGCAAGTTAGTAAATCTTACCCTGGTAATAGGGTAGGTTGAAATATCCTGTGCATGACACTTAATCACACAGATTAGGAACAAGCTGTCGATTTCTAAATTAAATTAATTTGTCAAGTAACTATGGGAATATTACTGTTATAAAAGTTTTTAAAAAACTTTGGTTATACAAGTGCACTACACACCCTGCTATTCTGATGCAAGTACTGTCGTTTTTGACTTGTTCCCCTGCAATGCCCTGAAACCCCAGATTCATTTCACAAGAAATGTTAAATATAAAGAACTAGTTCACTCCTTGATGAAAATTATGTAATTTACTTACCCCTATGTCGTTCCAAACTTATATGCATTTATTTGGAACACCAAAGATGTTGTCCATATTGTTTCAAACCCCTTTGACTTCTTTGGTGTCCCACAGAAGAAAAAGAATCACAGGTTTGGGACAACATGAGGATGAGTAAAAGATCATTTTTAATTTTGAATAACCTTTTAATAGTTACAGTTAAATAAACAAAATAGGTTAATGTAAAAACTACTCAAAACCATAAACACCATGTGCAATGATGGAAATGTAAATCAATAAACTGCTATTACTTACATTAAATGTTATTGCATTTGCTAAAAGGACACAAAGCATATCGCTGGTAAAAAAAAAAAAAAAAATTAAAATACATAAATAAATAAATAAACACTTCAAAAGTATCAGCCACTAGAGGGCGCCGCATTTGTTATGTGTGACTAGTGCAAGCAGAACTCGAGATGGCTATGTGTATTCTGTGCTACTGTTGTGCATAGCTGCTGCATTTTCCTCAAGTTTAGTCAGGTGATACATGTGAGGTAATTGAAAGCAAGATACTTACATATAAATGTGTAAATAATAGTCTTTAATATCTTAATATCAGTGGCGGTTCTACATGGAATTACTTCCTGAGCAAGGCCCCCTGCCAAATCATTACAGTATTCTAAATTATTGAAATGACTATACTATTCATAATGTTTCATGTTTTATACCTGATTTTTATATTCTACTGCAAATATGTATTGGTGTTGTATTGTTGTTTATAAAGGATTAATTATAAATAAAAAAATAAATAAAAAACACACACAAACACACTGTTCCTAAGGCCATGATAAGCAGCACGTGTTGAAAATGACGAATCATAGCTACCTTGTGGTATTTTTATATATACTGTAACACACAGAAATCATTATTAAACAAAATGTTTTTTTGTGTTATGTACTCATCAATACATCAAAAACATATTATAGCTCAAATGCGTCATGTCATTTGGAAGATCTCAGAGTAGAATAAAGCAAGTTAAAACAAATTAAATCAGTATAATAAAACAAAACCTTGTTTGGGATTAAACTTGAGTGAGGCATTACTTTAAATTCAAAACAACAATTTTAACTGTCAGGGGCTAAGAGAAGTGTTACCACAAAACACATACAGCACACATGTTGGGGAGCATCAAAAAAATTGTTTATTTCTGTTGTGTGATATTGAATGTCAATGTCAACCTATTTCTCAACATGAGATTATTCAAATGCAAGTTAAAGTTAATTATTTAAATCACCAAAAATTGCAAAAATAAAATAAAAAAAGTGTAAAAATCTATGCATCTATATCTAGACTAGAGAGTGAGAGAGAGAGAGAAAGGAAAAGACAAAAATGCAGGACTAGTGTGAACATCAAACAAATAACTTAAGGAGTTAGGTACAACTCTTTTGTTTGATATTAAAAACAAACAAAATCTACCATAATCTGAGGTTTGGAATGACATCCAGCACTGTGATTTGGCTCGGATAATAAACACAGTTCTCCTCTAGGCCACTGTTCACCATGCCACAGTTAGGGGGAACCCACGCCGTGTCATATCCATGTTCATGCCAGGTCTTCTGTAAAGGATGACCTTGGTAGTCGATTTTCTTCACCCTTCCCACTCTTACCCTGAGTCTGAGAACAGCAAGCAAATCCCCATTTGAATGCAGAGGGTAATGGGAGGCTTTTTCAAAGCTTCGAGTAACATAGACCCCTGGTCCCAGCATGCCATCAAAAGAAGGAGAGAATCCCTCAGTCATGATCTTCATCGCATTCAGCATCGTAGTGCCATGAAACATTATGTAGGATTGTCTGCCTCTGGACCAGTTTGCTTGAATGTCATCACAGAAACACTCAGGGCACACACAGCAAGAACAAGAAGACGTCCCAGTCACAGATGTCCGAAACATCTTACTGCTGTATTCCCATGATATTGTATTCTTGCTTGGTAAACAAACCTTCAGATAAAGTTTGCAGTACATGAGATAATGTTGTGGTTTTGGCTTAAAGGGATCATTCCGAAATGAAAACTGTTAATGAAAAATGTATGCCTTTTCAAGTCTGTATGATATTTTTCTTTTTAGCTTCTCTGAAGTGAAACTAGAAAAGACAAAATAAATTTTTACACCTCTGTATAATCTGGGCATCCGAGCTGTCAGTTTATTCATATATATATATATATATATATATATACATACACAGACCTGGGTAGATTACAGTTGTAGTCCATTAGAGGTGCATTTCAAATTACATGACAAAAACTGTATCATAATGAACTGTAACTGTAACATAATCAGGCTACTTTTAGATAACTGTTCACCTAACATACTCATCACATTAAATTAAATAGTATAATCTTGTACCATATTGAAAACACAAATTTTTCATTTGTTATTCCATTTGTTGTTATTGTGTGAATAATATATAAACATGTAATCAATAAAGAACTATATTGTACGATTATAAGTATTTGAAATTACAATATTTTTTTAGAATCAGTTCTCTAGAACAAGATATGCTATACAGCACTGCAAATTTAATTGAATTACAGTTGCAATAATAATAATGGTGACTAAAGCATTACAAGGCAGCCAACCTACCTCCACAGTGGTGTAGCAGAAGTTGAAACATTTTACAAATAGTTTGACCTTTATTCCACAACGTCAAAGGGGGAAAACCCGGAACTGTAGCATTTTTGAGGCAGGGTTTTAAATACCTGAAACAGAGATAAAAATTCATATATAAGTGACAATAATTTTTTAGCTAATTTCTTAATTCCTTTAATTCACTTATATATATATATGAAAGTCAGAAAGAATTTGCTTAATCTTAACAGTCCAACACTGTACAGAGTGACAGAAGGTTAGTTCAAAAACAAAAGGGAGTGATTCTTGTTCACAGTAAATATGCGGGAAAACAGGTATCAGTCATGACGCAATCCATTATTGCTGTAAACCACCATGATGTCAAAATTAGAAACTTCGTAAAGTATTTGAACAGACCTAAAATATCGAATGTTGTTGCTTGAGTTAAAATCACAATGCAAATGTCATCAACAAAACAACGGACGCTAGCTGTTATGAGAAACTTTTGCAATAACTTTTTAAAAAGGTGTCAGGATTTTTGTTAGATGTCTGTAGCTCAAGGGGTTTCACATTCCCAGTAGGATTTATGTAGGAGAAAGAAGCTTAAAAACTAGCTTTCATTGTGATTTATGAAGAAAAGAAGCAGCACATACGCATTCACCAAGTTCAAAACATTTATGAACGGAGATATGAGCAATGACAAGCCACATGAAAATTAAACCAAAGATAAAGGGTTGTTGGATAGTAATGGGGGAGAAATATAACAGGTATATGAGAGGACATTTAATTTTGACTACTGGTATGTAATGCATTATTAGTGGGACATTAAATCCTATTGGAAAAAATGCCCAAAACACACTACAAAAAGGAATTTTGTAATTGTTTTACTGAACAAAGTTAATGGTTCATAACGGTAATTTAATAGAAACCATTGGAATTTCTGTGATTGTCACTATTTGGTTCTGTTGGTTTTTTTTTAATTTTATTTATTTTTTTATCAGGGTTCTTCAAATTGGATAAGATCAAGCAAAATGTTCAATTCTAAAATACAAGGAAGGTCTGTCAAAAGAAGTTTGTTTGTAATTGCAGTGACACTCAAGCAAGCAAAGAAGACATTGCAGCCGAAGGTGAAATATACCAGTCACAAAACCCCAGCAGGTGATGATGACATCTAGTGCTGATCTGGTGAAACTACTAGTACACGACCTGACACGATTCATCTCTGCGTATCTCCATTTTACAGATGTGGGGTTGATAGGACAGCTGCCTATTGTAAATGTACAAACTAAATTTTAAATACATTGGTAGCAAATGTATAGCCAGACAAAAGATAAATTAGTTAGAAAAAAAAATGAATAAAAAATGTTGGTTGCAAAAGACAATGTCCTGTTGTGCAGTGGGATGCCAGAATAATAAATCTGTTAACAGTAGTCTACAATAAACAGTAATAATATGTATTGTATGCCCATGTATATATATATATATATATAAAGACTAAGACTATGTATTAATCTAAAGATTGAATTATATTATAATTTACTTAAAGGAGTCATACAAAGCCAATTTTCCACAAGCTTATATGATTCTTTAGGGCCCTAATGGAAAGTTTGTAATATAGTTTGTTTTAAAATTTCTCAAAGATAGTTTAAAAAACGACTCAACTTTATGCAAATGAAGAGTGACTTTCGGGAGCGACAGCCAATAGGAAAGAAGAGGATAGTGGTCACATGCTCATTCTCCATTCAGCTCCAGCAGTGATGATGGCATTTGCGTTTTTGCCATAGATAAACGCACGGAATGGAAAAAAGTACTCTCTGTTTCTCATTAATTTTTGTTTGTATGTACGTGTATATTTATATTATATTCAGTCATTTGCCTCCAAAATGTTTGTATAACAATGACGTTACTAAGAAACCAGTAATGAGAACACCCACTAGCGACCTCATCGCCAGCCTCTAGCGACATGCAGCGACAGAAGTCGCTAGTGTGAACAGGGCATTAGGAGTCTTGCTTGTCTCTGCGTCTCGGTCTGATGAATGCTCACTCAGGGCGGGTTTGAGGAAAAACACCAGTTCCATCTGTGTGACACACTGCTGTCAATCAACTATTGTGGGAGTGGCCTCTGTCAGTGTGACGCCACACCGACATGCATTTGAGAATGGCTTGATTTTAGAAGAAGATTGAATTACTCCCTGGGCGAGACCCCCTCTTATTTTTTTCCCTCCCTTTTAAAATTTCAAATAACATCTTTAACAGCTTTATTTTCCCAATAAAGGTGTCAACCATGGCATCTATTTAACGATGTGAATAAAAAAACAAAAACATTTTCACTCAAAAAGTTGCATTCTGTTTTATAGTGTACTTCAATACTGAGGTGCAGATGTCACTTACAATAAGTGGTATAAATATCAGAAAATGCTATGTGCACTTGGTGTAAATAGCCGCTGCCAAAAAATAGTGACCCCAAAACGTTATCCAGATGGAATTGTCAGATATGAAAATTATGTAGCAATAATTGATTGATGTTGGATGCCGTGAATGATAGTATATGCTGTTTGGTTTAAATGTGTGATATTGGCTTAAATGTGTGATTTGAAGAAATATTTCAAAAACAGATTTATAGTATTCTAAATTGATTCTCAATTATTGAAATGACTAGACTATTCATTATATTCATGTTTTATACCTGATTTTTATATTCTACTGCAAATATGTATTGCTGTTGTATTGTTGTTTATAAAGGATTAATTATTAATAAAAAAAAAAAAACAACACCCACACACACAAAAACATTATTCCTAAAGCCGTGATAAGCCGTATGTGTTGAAAATGACCAATCACAAGAGTAGAGAGATCTGACGTTTGATTCCCGCCTTCAAAGTCACAAAAGTGTATTTGGGGAGCGAGCAGGGGTTGAGCAGTTGAGGGAGAGCAGAGGGTCGAGCTAGTGCTGCTTAGCGCCATTCTCGCAAGAGCGCATTTTAGCATGCGCACAGTGTTGTGTGCTCTCGCAGAAAAGCTCCCTCACGAGAATGGTTATCTGTGCATCTTGTTTTTATGTGCGCTAGATTTGAAACTAGGCTATTTAAACGCCATAGTCATAGATAACAGAAAACCGCTTAGGGATGCAGATGATTTTTTCCCCCCAATTAATGCTTGTGCCCCATGTGTCATGAAAAAATGCTGCCCTGTTCGCCCATGCCTAAAACTGCCACTTACTGGGTGGATCTTTATCATTTTAGGGTGGTGTACACACACTCACAACACACATTTCAGTCCCAACAGCTTGTCAAAGTGCATGTGGCACCTTTAAGGGGAGTGTTACCGGTTCTGGCTGATCTAATTAATGCAGCCTAACAATCCTATAACGGATTTGATTAATAGATGTGTATAAGGGTGTTAAGTGAAAGCCAGAATAAAGAGATCCCACAGATTTTAAAGTTTTAGGATTTATTTGGATAATAATAGAAATATTCCACTATTAATTGTGTGATTCATTCATGAATTATTCATTTAAAAATACAAAATAGCAGCATTTTCACTCCTGGACATTTTGACATCTTTGTATCTAGCAAATTGCCATTTTCTCCTGCTGCAAAACCACATTCTAGTTATACTGTATTGTTAAGATGAGCAAGTACAATACTCGCTTACTTGCTAAACGAACTTTTATGACCTCTGCCTCTTATTCAACAACACAAGTGCCATATCTCATTTCACTACAATTACACAGACACAGGCAACAGGCTCTTCATTTTTTATTTAGTATTCTCATATTTTTCTCTTAATAATGATTGTTAAAGTGGTAATGTGCTTCATTGCTGTTCAATTGATGTTTGTTTTTATTTGTTTATTTTTATTTGTGGCTTATAAAAAATATTTAAAAAATATAAAAAATAATATATATATATATATATTTTAAATACATTTTTATTTATTTTTATATATTATTTATATTTTCCCTTTTTTGCTTGCTTGCTTATTTATTTGTTCATTTATTTAACACAAATGTATTTATTTTATTTTTTGCTGCACTTGTTTTATTTATTTAATACACCTATTCTAAAAGTCTTTTAACCTATTAACAGAGAAATATTTATTTATTTTAAGTATTTTGTAAGACTGACTGTAGGCTGTCACGAAGGCCTTGTGATCGCTCTTACATTTTCATAACAAGTTGGTTTCATAACAAGCTCCTCAAACAAACAAAATTATAAGCCTTTCTCAGTTTACTTTCTACTTTGCATCAATTTTACAGTCATATTTTGTAAACATGTTTCGTATTATCCTCTGATTGTTTAATACTGCCCTGCCTCGAGGATTAAGGTTTTGATTTCTGGCCAGCCAGTTTCCGTAGCGACAGCGGTAAAACTCTGCTTTAATTTACAGCAGGGTGATAAATTCTGGTGATGCATTGTTGTTTTGTCTGTGTTTGTGTGTTGCTATTTGATGTCAACATTGATGATTTTCGGCTTCCATTAGTATGTGTATTTGTCATTAATGAATCACGTCACCCGAACTAAAAAACAAAAAGAAAAAAAAAACCCTGATATTAATGCTGCATCCAGCAGCAGGGTACATTAATGCATAACTTTTTTTATGCATTTTTTATTTGGCAGCAGAAGCTTATTACATGATAATTAAGCGATTGGGATTTTGGGCCATTAACTTAATTTGCATAATTACTTGCATAATTAATTTGCTAAATCAGCTACTAAAACAACAGACCATGCATGCAGATAAATAACGCTGTCATTGGGCACAACTGATCTATTTTGAATTTCCCCTCTAATCTAATAATATACTGCTCATCTGTAATATATTTTCCTTCCAACCAAGGACTGAAATAGATGGCATTTGAAGAGCTAGCTCTTTTATGTAGATCTAAATGCCACCAGATCTTCAGATAATGGACTTTCCCTGCACAAACCTTTGCAGAATGTTCTTTTTGAATGTTGCACTCATTTTGTATTGCATCGTTACTACTAGCTGGTGTCTATCCATCCTCTCCAGTTTCAGTGACAGCTCCTATTATTCCCCTGACACACGTCTTTGAGAGAGATTCCAGCAGATATTTTGTTTGTTTTGGACAGATCTTCTCTGGGGTGAAGACTGTATGGACTTGTTGGTTGCAGACAATGTAAATTTTGGATGTAAGAAAATGCAATCTATCCTGATGGTTGCTAGAGATCACTGTGGTGCCATTTTGTCTGTGTCTATTATCAAGCGATTTACAACTTCCTGGTATTTTGTCATGTTACCCAAAAGAAAAGAAAAAAGGCTGAAGCTGATGAAAAGACAGGTAAATATGAGCCGAGGATCCAGTGTCATTTTGATATTGATTCACACGCAAGTCTGTGTGTGTATACAGAAAATTAAGCAGAATAAAGATAAGCATCTGTACTTTATATTCATCTAAACAGATCATGCCTCGGGAATAAGATTTGCATTGAGGGAAAGAACTTTTACATAAAATTTTCCATACGTATAATATGACATCATTTTTTCACATAAATAGACACTTTTGTTACAACTGTTCCTCATTTTATATTTAGCACAGTCATAACTTTTAAGTGTCTAATTAAATGCCACAGTCATGCCACACTGGAGTAAGTATCATCAGCTTTATGTTTCTTTCACTCAGAAAAAGATATTTGTCATTAGTGACCATCTGAAGCTCATAATGAAGCAGACAGATCAGAAGAACTCTAATCACATGTTTATGGTGCCTTTTGCATTGCCTCAATGAAATACACATTTATGAATATTATTTATTATAAAGTTTATAATTAATGTTATGAATATTGCATAGCATGAATATGAAATCAATGTTAAATGTTACTACATGTGACCTTCAGTAAGTAAATCATTTTCTAAAGGGGTCTTTCGGTGCCACATACACTTTTAGAAGCTGTTTGGACTGAAATGTTTGTTGGGAGTGTGTGTACACAACCACCCAGGGACGTGCACAGGGGGGTTGCTCAGGTTGCCCTGGCAACTGCCCATATGCCCTTTTCGACTCATGTTGCCCTTCCGAGAAAAAAAAAAAACATCGTACAATGGATGCAGATTTTCACGTAGGTCTAGATTAATAATAATTATAAAAAAAATCGAAAAGCCTCATTCACTTCTATTCGGGCACCGAAAGTGAAAGTAAGTAGCAGCGCTGCACGTGACAAGCACCTGAGCTGAGCCTGCATGAGCGGGCGTGAGATTGTCGCAGTGTTCCCAACTTAGCGACTTTTCAGACCCCTTGGCGACATTTTTCCAAAAATAGCTACTAGCGACAAATCTAGCGACTTCTTGGACA
>JAUCNO010001334.1:820250-830779 GCA_032353835.1 Enteromius viviparus | reverse complement strand
ATACTACTCGCCTCGCATGCTGTTTTTCGCCTACTATATAGTAGGGTAGTAGGCGATTTCGGACGCAGCATGTGTGTCTTCTGTGGGTGCTGATCCAGGGACAGGTGAATGTGACGATGCGACAGTCTCGTTTAATTAGCTTCATCGTCTAATCATCCGGTATTAAGGTTGTGTCCGTGTCCTTACCCTGCTTCTCTGTTTCATGTCTATTTGGATTATTGAAAAATATATTTTATTCACAATCCTGCGTCTGCCTCCGTGCTTCACCACACGTCCCCGTTACAGAATACCGGACCAAATACAGTTCAAGTGAGCGGCGTGTCTTTCCCTAGCCTTTTTTGTTTCCATGTTTTTGTCAGTTTTAATTTTTTCTTTTTCCCTCATGGATCCCTCGTTCACACCCAACTATCTCCTCCTCATACTGGAGCAGGGGAAGAGATCGCCCGAGGGCCATACCTATTTCTCCTCGAGCGGAATTTGCCGCCTTCGTGGAGTAGACACTGGCGAAAAATGAATCGCTATTCACCTTCTGTCCCATGGATGATCTCGCCAGTGCCACTCCGGACCCAGAGCCCAGCCCTCCATCTCCCCGCAGCGCGGACCTCGAGCAATCGCAAGTAGGAGTGACAGAGCCGAGAATCGCCCCGGAACAAAAGCCTCAAATGTCAGACCACGTGCGAGAGCCAGAAAAAGAGCTTGCCACAGTGGAGATCACCAAGGACAGCATGCAACCCAGTCTCATATAAAAAAGTACCCTGACTACGTTGGTCCAAAGTGCAAAACGTAGAGGGGTTACAATAACGGCCCTTAAATTGTATGATTGTTATTTGTTTTTTGTCACGGTTTGATCCACAGCTGTGATCCATGCACGGATTTGGATTGGATGCTACCTGCCAGGACAATTCAAACGTATGCCTTGGTTGTATAATTCTATTGGCTCTCGCGTGTCTCGTGGCCGATCGCATCATGCTGTTGTGAAATGTTATTGGCTCTTCTGTGTCTGGTGATCGATTTGCGTCATTCAACAGAACAAGGGGTTTCTTTTGAATAAGATGTGAACGCGTTAACGGAGCGGGATAATTTCAGCGATTAAAACCTTGTATTTTACTCTCTTAGGTAACAGCGGTGCTGTTAGTGAAGAAAATTTACTTAAAGTTTAATTGTTTTAGCCGAACACTTTTAAGAGATGCACAGACTCATAATTTACATCTCTCTCTCTCTCTCTCTCTCTCTCTCTCTCTCTCTCACACACACACACTCATAACTTAGCTTTTAAATGCATTAGTCTGCTATCAACGGCTCAAGCCTTAGTTACAAGGTTTAAAATTATGTTTTGGAATTAACAACGGAGGCTTTGGATGAGTTGCGGAAGAAATGATCCTACTCACAATAATGTTTTAAGTACAAAAGCTTGAAAAATACCTTGATATTATCTGATCGATGTCTTGAAGTGTGTCAACCATAGTATAAGCGGAATAATGGACTCCGGGCCATTGAATTATTAAAAAAATAATGCACAACCGAGGTGGTGATACAGTCATGGCAGTAAAGATATATCATTGATTCCTATTGGCAATTATTGATGTCTGTGTGTTGCTCGGCAACCACTTTGTTTCAACCAGAACTGTTTCTGAGGAACTAAATTGTTCGGCGGAAGAATAAAGTTTTTATTAATATCATTACACTTTATTTGCTCTGTTTTACTTTGTGAATATTTTACTATATATATGGAATAACTGTTTTATAAAAGTAATAAGTTGTGGTTTATAGTGAATTTTTAACAGTTAATAACAACACCCCTTAACTGTTATAAATTCATTGAAAACCAAAGATTCTTGGAGCTTATTGCTTTAATTTTTATTTAGTTATTTTGAAGTTTGTCCGACTATATAAACATACGTTGTGTTTAAAAGAAAGTACAGTACAGATGCCTTCTGTATATATTTTTAACTGATTACCAGTGAAAGAGTCAATGAAGATGCAAAAGGTTTATAATAAGATGACGGGGGAGGGGCTCCACAGATTTCTTCCTAATGAATAATTCAGTAGTAGAAGCTGCCAGCTCCATGCAGACTTACTGCATCAGCAAACAGTTCAGAGGTACAGCGGGCTCAAAAACAGACAGCGAAGAAGAAAGCAGAGACTGAGAAGAAGGGAGAGCTTTTTTAAATCTAATCAAACTTCATTAGAGCTGGTTCTTAACACTGTAAAAAATTAAAATGGCTAAATTAACTGGCTTTCAAATAAAAACATTACCTAAATACAGTTATTTTTGCCAGCAAAACAAACTTTAGACAGTTTTGGTGTTGACCATTTCTTTTAGTTTGCACTTGGATCCTATAAAACTACACCAACATATCAGTCTGGTTCCTGAGTGGTTCATTGGAAAGGACTGCCACACAAAATTATTTACACAATTCAGATTGATCCAAACGCAAACAATGCTTACTGAAGGAAAGATTATCAGTGGACAAAGGTATCACACAAAGCAATGATATGGCTTCTTAAGACCTGGAATATAGCAAAGTCATATGGTACTTAAAGATGAAAGTGCTAAAACCATGCATGCAATAAAATGTAATAAATTGATGTGGACTTTCTTTTGTCCCATGAACAAAATATATATATATTTGTTCAAAAGTCTGGGATCATTCAAATTTTGTTGTTGTTGTTGAAATAAATTAATACTTTCATTTACAAAGTTAAAATATACATTACATTTATCAAAAATGACAGTAAAGATATATAATTGATAAAGGTGCAAGCTAAAAATGCATTATTCATTATCACATTATATTAAAATAATAATAGGCTAATAATAATTATAATGTAACAGTTTAAGTTTAAACTGAATTACTAAATAAAACTGAAAATGAAAATCAATAATAATCTAGGGGTCTGCCTCCTGTAAATTATTTGTAAATATATATTTTACATCATTTCCTTCATGTATGTATGTAATTATGTATTTACTGTATGTAGGGGTAACCCTGCAATTAAACGCCACAAATGATATTATTTATGCTTATGCTAACATTCATAGACAAACATTAACAATATATGTGCAAAAAATATATATATAGGACCTACTATAACATTTCTATAAAAAGAAAGTTTTTTTTAGAATTAGCTGTATAATCCAAACAGAGCAGATGGTTCTGTTTGATGAAAAAAAAGAGTTGCTGACAGAGGATGAGAGGAATTTCCTACAGCAGTTGTTTATGGTTTATCAGTGACTTACAGAGGCGCGCTTACCCTCCCTGACACTCTAATCGAGCTCTCACGCTCTTTTTTTTTTTACATGAGGGAAACCCGTCTTTCCCAAACTATTTTTATCAGGGAGGGCATTAGCATGATAAAACATTGACAGAAGAATAGACAGTAACAAAGAACCAATGCACAGATTTTCAGACCCTATTTTCATCTTTCCTTCCCATTTTGCATGAGAGGCCTGGGTATTATTCATGTCAGAGCATCATAATTGCCTTTCAGACCACCTCTTTTGTGCTCGCTCTTGAGTCTTAGCTAACGCCTTTTCAGTCTCGCTCTGTCTTTTTTAGACACACACACACACACACTCACCCTTTCTTTCATATTTACATATAAACACATTGTATACACACACGTTTTTTAAATGGTTTATAGACAAAAAACAGTATCAGTGGGTATCAGTATCAGATTTTAGTAGGTCTAACCCTTGTGATAGAAGAGTGTGTTTAATTGTATTGAATGTGCACTATGTACTTCAAATCTTACAAGTATTTAACAAAAACAATGTGCTCGCATATAATATAATATTAATGAATAAAAAGTCACTTTCATTACCAAGTTTCTTAACATATTTTTAAAAAGTGCATAATGTCAAATCAAATATTTTTCCTTAATGTAATCATTGAAATAGTTATGTATTAAAGGGGGCATATGATGTTGCTAAAAAGAACATTATTTTGTGTATTTGGTGTAATGTAATGTGTTTATGTGGTTTAAGGCGCAAAAAAAAAACATTCTGTCTTTTGATTTTCCTCTAAACCCTGCGTTCTGAAATCTTATCTGAAAGCTTATCATTCTAAAAAAGTGATATGTGCTCTAATTGGCCTGCTATCCAGTGCATTGTGAATGGCTGAATATTGCAAGCATCTGATGGAAATGTTATACTCCTTAACATAACATGATGGCGCGCCCCGACGCTATGACACAAAAACAAGAAAACACATTACAAACGAGGCATAAGAAAACATAACTTGCTCAAAGGTTGTGAGTTAGAATCGCCAGACTGTCCTTGGTAGTGTTGTCACGGTACCTAAATATCTGTATTCGGTACCGATACCAGTGAAATTTCACGGTTCTCGGTACCAATTTCGGTACCAAAGCAAAACACAAAAGTATAAAAAAACACACAATTTTCAAACTAAGTTTGCAAAATATGTACAAAAATCAATGCCATTCTTTACTTATTTTAACTAGTGTTTCAAGTTTTTCCACAAATAATAAAAGTATGAAAAACCGAAAACAAGTTTCACCCAAATTTAATTGTCTTTTAGTTAATGAAATTTAAACACATTTTATTTTTTGGTAAATTAAGAGGATTTACTATTAAAATTAAAGATAAATGTTGTGTGATTATTTCTTAAATAAACTTGTATTATTTAATTTCTTTTAAACATCAGTGGTAGTAGTAGTAACCTATAACATACATTATTCTAAATAATAGTAATATATTTCTGGCACAATGTCTAAACCGCACTTTTATTTTATTTTATTTCCAGGATTGTGCGTACGCAATGTTTTAGTAATAAATCTACGCATGTCTTTGTACATGAGGCCCCTGGTCTTTTGACAACACTAGTCCCCCATATGGGATTTAGGATGTTCGGTGATGTTGCCTTACTGACAAATTCAAACTGGGCTTTTGCGTGTTTGCTAATGCTGAGCCAGAGAGAGACGTGCACTTTACTTGCCATATTATCACAACTATAGAGTGTTCTTAACCACATAATGCATATTTTAGGTTTCTGACATATGTAATAGTTAAACGATACATTGAGAGCTTGTAAAATACACACAGATATCTATGTAAGCAACAATAACAATCCATTAAAATTTAATTTGCCGATGTGTTTTATTCATATCAGATGCGTGCTGTAAATCTGACTGATGGGACTCTCAGAACTGCAGCATGAACAAACATGGCGGCACCCATCTCATGTTACAGATCATGATAAAGATCATTTATAAAGGTGTTTAAACGACAAAACACTCATTTACACATATTTGTGAATCGGAATATCGTATCGTTCATTACATGGTAAGCAAGTTTGTGAATATTTTAAATAATATTT
The DNA here is from genome assembly GCA_032353835.1 of Enteromius viviparus. NCBI lineage: Eukaryota > Metazoa > Chordata > Actinopteri > Cypriniformes > Cyprinidae > Enteromius > Enteromius viviparus. The sequence goes on along the minus strand of JAUCNO010001334.1, from coordinate 825,440 downwards.
AATAATATTTTAAAAAAACAAAATGTGATTCATCTGTCATGCAGCGTTATTGTGGTCGCGGCGTATTATGTCACAAGGATGACGCTTAGCCAAGGAAACAGCGAGGGGCAAACATTTTAAAATAACGGTCGTCTAAAAAAATCTCACTCTGGGGGGACTGATGGAATATTTTAACTCACTACTGAAAGGGTTAAGTGCACGCACTAAGAAGGGAGAGATATGTTTCAATTCATCTAAGTTGAGGTAAGACCATAGTGGAATATGTTTATGAGTGCTGCCTCTTTGCTATACTGAGCTTGGAAACCAGATGAAAATTTGTCCAAGTATTCATCTGAATTTAAATATTTGTTCAGGTGACTAAAAACTACTTTTAATACTTTCAGTAATCTTGCCTACTGTAACGGCCAAAACTATGTATTTGCATGCATTACATTATTGTGCAGTGTGCCTTTTAAGAGACTGATCACTTCACGTACAGTGTGCGCTGTATGGTAATGACGCAGAATGACTACATTATCACACCTGAAAACCACTGCGGATAAAGCTCTGTTTTCTGTTATTATTTTTCATCTTTTCTTTATTTGTAACGCCCTGAAAGAGTTACTCTCTCATGTATGAGAGGAGCGCGTTTGCTGCCATTAAAAGTGTGAGACCCCACTCTTCGTCTTCTTTTATTTACTGAGTAGTCCGGCTCAAAGCGTTACACTACATAATGAAGATTTGATATTGGTTTGTACTTTTTTTTTAGAAAAGGCTTAACAACTTTTCAGGGAGTTTGGAAAAGTTCCAGAAAGAAGTCATTCACTATCTGCTACTAAAACCATTAAAATATTAATTAAAATAAAGTGCAAAAACAATAATTGTACAGAAATTTTCATTTACGATTTCACAGAATTTTTATTTTTTTGTTGAGATTTTTCTTGTTTCAGTTACAATATTTTCCGTTTTTTGTTTGGCAGCTGCCAGTCATTTGACTATTTTTTACGAGATATTTTTTACAGTGTAAAACCCTTATTTCACAATTTTTTCCTTAATTATTACAAAAAAGCACTAAATGTTCTTCAGAGAAACACTGTTATTTTACAAATTGTTAAAGTTAAAAACCTTCATTAATGTATCAAAGCATGCTCAAGATCGAAAATTCATTTAATTTATTAATTAAAAAAAAAATAAAAAATTTGTACAAATGCCATATGAAATTAAAATATTAAATTTCAGGGTATTTTATAAAGAATATAAGCACAATTACATTTAAAATACTGTACTGTTTCATAAATATAAATATAATGTTGAAATAAACATATTGACTAAAAGTTCTCCTTCAGAACAAATATTTATGTTATGAGTATATCTGTCACGATCAGCTGGAGGTGCCAGCTCAGGCCACTGGATGGCACTCCAGTGCGAGGGGCTGAGTGATGCTCAACCTCTCAACCTACCATGCTCGCGACTCCTGAGTCGCCCCCAGAGGATTCTGTTACCATCACTCAGCGCGAGGGGCTGATTGATATTCTGTCAGGTGCCATAGAACAGCCAGGTGAGCTGTCAACCACACCGAAGGCCCTCATGATCTTGGTAACACAGTACGAGGGGCTGTGTCAGGACCAGTCAGTCCTGGTTTCCCGGCCAGTCAAGTTTTCTGAGACCTGTGATCCGGACTCTTCATGGCCGGATCCACCTGACTCGGTCTGTGATCCGCATCTGCACTCACTGAACTCACCCGACCTCCACGAGAACTTTGAGGCCCCATGGCCTGAACCTCTGGAACCAGTATGTGGCACAGTGACTTCCTTGGGTCCGCATGAGGCTCCACTACCTCTGGGGTTGTTGGCTTCAGCCGTAGAATCGCCAGTGGCCTCATTGGTAGCTGCACAGCCCATGGAAGTCCCTGAATCCTGGTTCAGTCGGTCAAGGAGGGCGTCTTCCCTGGCGGCTCAGTCTCGAAGGGTGACATCAGCATCTGTCTGGTCTCGAAGGGCATACTCACTTCCTGTCTGGTCTCCCAGGGTGCAGTCATTCTCGGTCTGGTCTCGTAGGGTGTATCCACTACCTGTCTGGTCTCGAAGGGCACATTCATTCTCTGTCTGGTCTCGTAGGGCGTACTCAGTTCCTGTCTGGTCTCAGAGGGCGTCTTCACGGTCGGAAGGGCGTTCAAGGGCGCAATATCAGCCTGATGGACCCAAGAGGGCTCTGTTGCTGTTTGGTCATACAAGAAGGGCTCAGCTGCCGAGCGCTCCGCCCTGGAAGATGGCCTTGCTGTCCGTTTCGCCCAGGTGGGCATTCCCGCCACCTGATCCGCCTTGGAAGGTGTTCCCGCTGTCAGCACCACCCAGAGGGAGGTCTCAGTTCCGTCCCGATGGGCTTCTCCACCGTCTGCTCCACCCAGAGAGACTTCTCCACTGTCTGCTCCACTCAGAAGGAGGGTTCCGCCGCCTGTTCTGCCCCATTCCGACAGTAAATTAATTCCTTTGATAAGTATCCGTGGGATAAGCTATTCAATTTGGCGAACAAAGGGCATTAAAACCCAGAGAGTTCTCGACTTCAACACTCAAAGTAAGGAACTCCATGAAGGTCAGTGGGAGAGATCGTGGAATCAGTCAGCCCCATCTGGAAACAAAAGGGGGAACGGCTCATGGGATTTCAATGAAACCCCCAGAGGTACGCGACAAACGCACCCTGGAGCTACTAGCCCGAGGAGTTGACGAAAGAACTCTCAAAGACTCCAGCCTGATCGAGCTCAGACTGAACTCACACAAGACCAAAAGTCAACACCATGTTTTGACCCACAACAACTGATGAAAATGTAGATACAAGAATTCTTTCAGTGAAAGGAGGAGGTTCGGAAATGGAAAACCTGATTCAGCCTGACTAACCGCCGGAAAAGAAAACAGCATCCCTGCAAACACCTGCAGCCAAACCCTCTCATGTACCAGAAAGTGCTGTCTTGGTCGAGTCCAGTTCCTTAACTCCTGGGGAACCTCATTGAGAAAGGTATAGCGAAAAGTTTTACCTCTCTATCATCATCGAACGCCATATTATTAATTGAAGCCCTCCTCGACACGGGAGCTGACATCACTCTGATGTCAACAGATCTTCTGGAAGATATCCAATAGAGAACCCAGTTTAACAGCCCCCTCAGACTTCAAAGGTGTGAGTTAAACCTTCAATCATATTCCCATATGGGCCTACAACTAAAACAGGTGGCCCCAATTCACCTGACAGTAGGGCCGATGAACCTTGTTTATCCAGTATACATCTCCCCACTAAAGACGTATCCACTGCTCATCGGAAAGGACCTGCTTAATCGCTTTGAGCCATTAATAGACTTTAAACATCTAAAGATGTGGACGCAACTCTGTTAGCCTCTGCCTCTCCAGTCAGTAGACACCAACAAGTTGCAGTGTCAAACCATAGACACCGCCCCCTCCACACTAACTGGTGATGCAACGGCAAAGAAAAGAGCAAGCTCAGCTTCAAGTAGCAAGTCCCAAGGTCCTTTCCTCTGTGCAGTGCAAGCGTCAGACCCAGACTCAGTTTTCTTTCTAGTCATGACTTCCATAAATGTCCAAGACACGCAAGTATTCAATGTAACACTAGCTCTGTGGGCAGAAAGCTCAGCCAGAACTTTTCAAAGCATTGAAGCAGAAACATCGTAACTTGCAATACATCTCAAAGCATAGCCGCGTTCCCCTAAGCCCATGTCCAACAACCATGGCCACTTCCAAAATCATCTGCGCTGTGGACATAAGATGGAATGACAGACAACTGAGTCACTACCTCCTCGGTGTCCCTGACCTACCTTGCAAAATCTACATTGGAGCAGACATCATGATCCGGCTCAATGCTTTAAGTCCGGTTTAATGTATTTTCATGCCTGGATAGGCTGGATGATGTCCTGTGTCTTTGACCATTATCTTGGTTATTTGCCCAATATTGACAATCTTAATCTTGAGTTGGAATTCTCAATATGTGTCTTTTTGTGTTGATGTTGCAAGCTGTCCTGTGACAATGTCTTTTGGATCTGCTTGCCTCAGGCAGGCAACAGGGTATCATTGGCCGATTTATGACTTCCAGTTGTCTTGAGGCCTCTTTGTGGAATTTGGCTCCTCATGTTTCAATGTTCCGATCAAATCATAAGGTCTGATTCCCTCTGATGCGCTACACTGTGCACTTGTCATTTAACTGGTCATGAGAGTGGCATGTTGATTCTAATCACTTTGATCCAGGACCTCACCGCCACAGACACACATCCTCAGCAATCATCAGATATCATCACACTGTCTCTAAATTATTTGACATACTTCATTTTGCTGAACACATTACACACAGATCAATTTGTTGTTTGAATGACAACAAGATAAAACATCAAGCCTCAGCAAACAGCAGACATGAGTTTAATACAGTAAATCAGTACTACCAAATGATGCACACTACTCAATTTTTGAAGTCTTTTTGCAGCATATTAGGCAAAAAATAAAGGAAGAATCTGTACATATTCTAAAAATACTAATTATTTTAAAATCCATGTTATAGGTGGCCCAAATGCACAGCTAAGATGCTAAGGGTGTCCTGAACACAGCGGCTAGATAAAGCTGATAGCCTGTGCAGTGATGTCAGAAGTTATTCTTTGTTTCAGTAATTGTTTCAAATCATTTTGCTACTGATATAATCCACATCAACAGACAACTGTATAAACATGACTAAATGCATATAAATATTTTTGTCTATTGCTCTGGCACTTTATTGAGAGCAATATAAACACTTGTTGACAAAATGTTATGGTAATTTATTGTGGTAGCATTTTGTTAATTATTTTATTTTTTTGGAAAATCATTTACCTCAGTCTCTCCAGCTTAGAGTTTGAACTCTTCAGTCCTTCATAAAGAAACATTAGTCCTGAATCCTGCAGGTCATTGCTACTCAGGTCCAGCTCTCTCAGGGCAGAGTTTGAGGATTGTAGGGCTAATGACATATTTATACAGGACTGAGAAGTGAGATTACAGTTACACAGCCTGTGAAGAGAACAAAAATATGCATATTTTAGGTTTCTGACATTTAAATACACATAATCACTACTGAAACAATACATTTAGAGCTTGTAAAATACACAATGATGGCTCATTTGAGATCTGCCGAAGGCATTCAGAATTTGTGTGCTACCTATTATATTTGAGATATCTGTGTGTCAGT
>JAUCNO010001334.1:757806-782243 GCA_032353835.1 Enteromius viviparus | reverse complement strand
TATATAATTTTATTTTGTTTTGCATGAACTATCCCTTTAACTCAGCAAGGTCGCTTTGTTTGAATACATTACCTACAGATCTGCATCTCCTCTCTTTTTTTCATGTCCATCAGTGTGTATGGAATAAACGCATTTTCAATTATTTCTTCTGAGTTTCTTTTAATTTATCAGAATTTTCACATGAAAACATACAAACTATAATTAAATAAAACAAACACTATTGGGATAATTCCAACAGACTCGTGTTGGGCCGTTTGGTGCGAGCGGACCCTCACGAGGGGAAGCACCTCACCTGTACGTGCACGTGTAAACAGCAGCGAATATCTGGCCCTGCGTGTTCTGCTGCTATCCCAGCATTAATATCCCAGTGCTGTCCCCCTCCCTTCATCCGCTGTCAACTTATCTCTCTTCCCTACCTTGCGCTTTTTATCCCGCGAGCGGCTCCTTTTCTTCGCCTTCTCCTCCTCTTTCTCCTTCCGCTCCTGTTCGGCGAGCGCCTCTAAATCCTTATTCTTGCGCAGATGTTTGGCGGCTTGTGCCATAGTGCCGTTAACAGCCTGCGGGCGCCGTGACGGACTGAGATGCCTCTGTAGCTCCGGTGATGGATGCTGGTGGTGTGGATATTATCTCAGCTCCTCTCATCCAGTCCTGCAGCACTGGAGTGACCGTGTGCGCCGCGTCTCCCTCACTCTCTCTCTCTCTTCTCTGTCTCTCTCCTCCGCTGCAGCACTAGTTAGTCAGGCAGACAGACCTGAGAAGGCTTCATTGAGAGGGATACTGCTGCAGTACTGCGCACCTCTCTCTCTTTCTCTCTCGCGCCAGTATTCTCTTGAGTCTTTTTTACGTCGATCTCTCAGTCTCGCTCCACTCCTGTTGTGGAATTTAGCCTGCACACCTTTCCCCTCTTACAAGCATGTTCTTGTGTTATATTTTCTTTGGAGTCCTATCTGCGGCAGATTACAAACAAATAGCACGACAAGCACACGCTTTTTGGTGGGATGCATCCATTTTTGGGACCTTCATAAATCAATTCTGACAGCAGCAAACCCATATGGCATTACCAGCAACATGGGACACCCATAGTGCAGCTTGTTACTCACTCTTAATAGGTTATGCTTTATAGCAAAGCAAAGACAGATGAACGTTTTGGTTTCGGTTCCTCACAATGAACAGTTCCTTTTAAATCATTTTAATAATCTAAGGAGCATTTTTCCCTCTATTCCCTTATTTTGCAAAGCAGAAGAAAGCTATTCTAATCTACAAACATGCTAGGACTTCTGATTAATTAGCTGTGATTGGGAAATAAATATCACACTCTAGATCAGGGTTGCCCAGTCCTGCTCCTGGTGATCGACTGTCCTGCAAACACACCTGAAGCGACTAATTAAGGTCTGTAGGATCGCTGTGTTTGATTAGAGTTGGAGCTGAACGCTGCAGGCCAGTTGATCACCAGGACTATAATTGGGTTCCCTGCTCTAGATTGCTCAGTTTGATGATTACATTATGCTGCATTCCAGGCAATCTGTGTTTTTCCAGCCTTCTACCTGAGAAAGAACACTGGAATGGAAGTCAAACCCGTGACTTCCCACCCGTGAACTCGTACTAGATTGATGTACTCACAGTTCCGAGTTCTGAGGTCACATAGCCTGCAAAACAACAATGGCAGCCCCTAAGGATGCAGTGTTTATGCAAGCGGTACACTAAAATAAAAGGTAAAACAGCTTCTCTTGTCTTATGCGCTGTTATTCCTCCTCCGTTTCCCTCAAATAAGCAAGGAAATCACCTTTGGTGATAGAAATTATTGTAAATGATCCTAAGCCCCGTACGGACCGCCACACTTGTTTGTTTACATCTAGCTACATACCACTCGGGCAGTTTGGTGTGACTTGCCTGGAATGCTACAAAGTCTTGGTTTAAAGTTGTGGCTTACGGGCTCAAAACCTGCCTTGTACGCAGCATTATATTCACAGCGAACTTGGCACAAACTGATTGGTTCATGTTGCATATGCAGCCAATGTGCTTGCTGCTTTACATTTCAATGGCTGTTAGCATTCAATAGAGCATTTTGCATTGCATCTTTAGAGTTCTTCCAACTTCACCAGCTCCACCTGTATAGATGTGCTATGGGTTATTTTATTTGCTATTTGTCCAGCTGGAGAGTATGTCTTCAAGACTCACAGCACCAGATTAATGTATGCATTTGCAGTAGCAAATTCCTATCTACCACAACAGTAATAACTAAGACCCCATCCAGACAGAGAGGCATTTAGCTGTATATGCATACATTTTGTAACATATTGTCACAAAGCGGCTGCTGCAGAGTGTTGCGCTCTCGCTTCCGTAGCGCGAAGACAGAACTCGGTTTCAAAACAGTGAACATTTAATAACAAGAAAGAAAACAAAGGAACATGCAGAGGGACATGCTCATATTCCCAGTCTTCTTCTCCACTTTTAGTGCACCACAAGCTGGTCTGGCATGTATACTACATAGTTTTGTGTTAGGTTTAGTGGTTGTATGTGGACGCATACGTTTCTTGATATGGGGGGGATTGGATAGGGAAAGCTCTGACTTCATGTGGATACAGCCGAAGAACAAGTGCGGGAAGAAAAATTGCATTCTACAAACATCTACCATATGCAAATTAACCGTTGTTTTTAAGACAGCACTATCTTGGTTTGGTGCACATTATGTAACTTAGATTTGACTTATGGCCTATGAGAAGAGGATGGGATTTTCCAGGCTGATTCTGGTTTCTTAAATATCTTTAGTTTTTCCTTGTCATAATCTCCTTTGACTTGCTCTAAGGCACTATTTTTAGTATGAAACAATATGTTCTTTGAATAACAAAACTGACCTGACATGATTAATATTGTAGACCTCGAAGCAGACTTATTCTCTGCACACCCCAGTCTCTCAAAATAAAGGAGAAAAAGCATGTTTAAGACACACTCATTAAATAACGCTCCCTCATTCCTGCCCCCTCCCTTTATCCAATAATGCAGCGAGAAGGAATCATGTGGAGCCTGTGTGGACAGGGATACAGGATTTGTGTGTGTGAAGACACTGACATTTTGTGCCGAAATGGAACAAAACCATGTTGAAGGATTCAATACACAGAGCTGTAAGCAGTGTAAAGGTTTCCTTTGGGATAGTCGTGTGGGGAGCGGCGGGAGCTTCTTTTGTTTTTCGATTTCAGAGAGCATCTGCAGTGTGTATCCTGGAAAACCTGCACCTGTTCGTTCCTTACTCTCCCTCTCTCATAAAATAGCTCTACATCTCTCTCCAATACTGCAATCTTGCTGATGCAAGCAAATAGAGGCTTTAATGACCCACATCCCTTTCCAAATGTTCAACCCTCTTAAATACGTAAAGGAATATAAACCACATATCTGATAGTACTGTATCTAAACCTTGTCTGTTTTTTTGAGTCCGGTATAGATTGAACATATATACAGATCGCTGACATGAAATAGTTTTGGATGTTCTATAATGTAATCTGCTGGACTTTAAAAACATTTTAAATGTGCTTGTTTAAGAAAAATATATATAATGAATGAAGATCTTATGGCCTCATATAAAGGCAACTGTATGTAGTTTAGCGTATTTTTGCCATTTTGGAGCCCCCTACATTTGTGACAGAAATTGTCTCGTAAACACACACCACTGTCCTACAGTGAATAGCTGTTACAAGTACATCCATAAAACAATCTGCCCTTTTAGCAGAATTTCATACCCGCTTGCTAGAGTGAGGGAAAAACTGTTTTAACTGAAGAACAATGTGGAATATTTCTATTTATATATTTATATATTTGACTATATTTAGGGGTGATTAAAATTCTGGAATGTTAACTGAACCTGTAATATTTTGGTATAAATTCTGCAAAAGAGGAAGGAACTGTCACAAAACTCTGAGTACACTGACCAATAGAGGGCAGTGCAAATAGGGTCAAAGTTTGTAGTTCCTTGAACCGAGTAAAGGGTTAAAGGTTTTACATGTTGCATGACCACTTTAACCCCTAGTGGTAGATACAGTAACTACATCAGTAGCCAGCAAAAAGCATCCTTTCTATCAAGCATTACATTTTTTATGCAGTATATACTTTAAGTTACCATAGATTAATTTGCGTGGGCTCTTTAAAACAGGAAATGGTCTTATTGCGTATAGATTAACATATTTGTCTCTTTGTGGTGCCATTACCATTGTCTTGCATTCTGTTTGTGTGAAATAAAACCAAGAACAAACAAGAAAAAGAACAAACAAACACAAAACGTGTGGACTTCCAATAAGACGATTAAAGTCTATTTGTGCAGCACTGGAAGACAATTAATCTTCAATTTATTTATTAACCATGTCAATGTTTCATTGACCAAGGTGTTTAATATTATGTTATGACCATTTAAACACTGTAACTCATGCATGACACATGCAAGGATCTCAAAAGTGATGCAACCATCTGAAATGTACACTTGTCACACTGAGCAAACTCCCACACCAATGCTGTTCATAGAGTGTATGTTTAGTTGTCTTTAACACTGTTAAATTTATTGTGATGCAAAATATTTTCAGCAGCCATTACTCTTCAGTCTACGATTATGTTTCAGGAATGAAAAGATTACAAGATAAATATTAAAAAGTGTGCTGTCAGTTAGGCATATCAATTCATTAAAAGAGGAAAAACAGACAGGAAGCTTCCAAGAAAGGAAACCATCAAATGTGGAATATATCTGTTGTTGACACTCAAATTGCATTGATCTGTTGTCATAGGTTTTCGTCACACCTCACATCTAGCATAAAAGTTTAACTGTTAGATTTTAAATAATCCATATTTCACATATCTCAATAGTGCATCTTTCTTTATTCAGATTTGAAAATAACGTTATGGGTTGCCAAACTGCAATGGCAGACATTAAAACAAAAAAAAAATCTTTAAAATGCAAGGATACTCCATTTTGTATTATGATGCAAATGTTTTGAAGAAGAACATACTTGTTCCATATTGTAACATGTAAGATGACGTTTCTGTCATGTGTTTCTTTGATTACTTTATAAGTGTGTCAGATGAGGTCATTTTTATCAGTACGTGATAAAAATCAAAACATACACAGCAGCAAAAAAGCACACACTATTTAGCATAACATCTCCCGCAATTGACTTGGTGGCGTCGCGTCATAGCTGTGTAGGCGGAGTATGCGCCTCCCCGTTTATGGGCAATATTATAAGTGGAAAAGCGTCGTGTTGACCCAGAGCAGTATACTTAAAATAATTTCTGCAGTTCGACGGAACAAGGTATGTGAAAAACTGAGTCCGTACGGTACGGTATCTGTGACTGGCCAAATACGACCCAATGGAATAGCAAAAGGTTTCGTTTCCCAATACTTTTTTTTATTATCCGATTGAGTTTTCAGGAAAGAGACTACTTACTACAAGCCTAACGTAAACGTAATGACTTCTGAAAGTAAACACTGTCTTTTTGTTTTGCGTAATTTAATAAAGTGATAAAGACAAGAGTAGCTACAAGTCTGTCACACTTTGATATATTAAAAATGATTTTAACATTGATTTTAACATTGACAAAACATAGGTAACATTAAAGGTCAACCGAAGTGCCTTAAAAGTGCCACATCATTATGTGGTGTGTTATCCTATAGCCTAATCATATTATCAAAACCCTACACACAAATCAAAAAACACACACACAAACAATGGGCAAAACCCTTCAATTCTCCTGCAAAATCAAACTTTACTTTCAAAACAATGTAATTTCTTTGCAAAATGGTATTTTGTTTCAAATGACACACACACACCATCACATGAATAGACATTTATAAGAACCAGTTAAACACTGATGTGCCTAATGTAAAACACAATGACCACTTCTCCATTCATCATAATGACTTACTGTAAGCCTTTTTTTGTTCAGTGTTACACTTACTACAGACAGTAGGCTTACATAAGTGCATTGTAAAATATTTCAGAATATTGTTTTTATACAAAACACACAAATACATGGTACCAAATATATTTTACTTTCCAACAAAAACAATGTATAGAGCTATGCTGCATCCTCTCTTCTGCTTTGGTCTGGCCACAGCACCTCTTCCACATCACAAGCAATGTTCGCCCTGACCAAGCAGCGAGAAAATATCACCTAGCATGGCGAATCCAGCCATGAAAAGCATCAACTGTTATATCTCCACATGCATCTTCCATAGCTTGGAGAAGGGGTATACGTGTGTGTAGATTAACACACACTTTCTATCTCCAGGCAGAAAAAAAATTCTCAATAGGATTGAAGAACAGAGAATATGGAGGGAGATCATTTGAATGACAGTGTGTTCCTCATGAAAACAAGAGAATTTCTTCATGAAAATTGTGCCAAATGCAGAGAATTGTGTGTAGTGTTTTAAACCTGCAATTTGAGTGTAAAGCAGGAATTGTGCTTGTAGTTCAGCAGAATTGGTTAAGAGGGTTGGTGCATCAGTTACATGTTGCAGTCATTTTGTCTCAAGTACAAGTAATTGTGTGTAAACAATTGGGAAAAACTGTAAAGATATTAAGGTTACATTTTTACAGAATGTTCTTTAGCTTATAAAGGATAATTTTTTATAACAGTAAATGACAAAAAAAGGACGACTGTTTTGGTTGGTTAACGATGATTAATCAATTCTCTCCTGTTTCAGGTGATTTGAAACATGGCTTCACATATATTTTGATGGACTGGAGTGGTCTGGATTTCTTGTGAATTATTGTGATGTTTTTATCAGCTGTTTGGACTCTCATTCGGGCACCCATGCACTGCAGAGGATCCATTGTAATCAAGTGATGTAATACTAAATTTCTCAAGATCTGTTCTGATGAAGAACTCATCTGCATCTTTGGGTGGCCCCAAGATGAGGAAAAATTTGGCAAATTTTCTTTTTTGGGTCAATATTTCATCATATGAGTCACAATACTGTACCATATATGATTGTTAAAGAACACTAAAATATATGATTGTTGTTATTTTTCACAGAGAAGGTTTAAGATGAAATCGACTGTGTAATTGGCAAGTGGCGGCAGGCATATTTGGTAAACCGAGTCAAAATGCCGAGACTCAGTACTGGCTGAATACTTCATTCCTAAAGTACATCTGCTGTAGAGTTGTACTAATGTTGTACTAATGAAATTTGCCATGGTAGCACTTCTTGACTGTTTCTCCTTCTGGTTAATTACTTTGGCAAATTGCACTGGGTACAGTATGTACAAACTTGAACAAGGTTTGTAAGGCAAAGTGTTTAAATGTTTTAATGAGCCTGCTAAAATGAATTGATTTATATCAATAGTGGTAATTAGTGGATCAAATATTTATAATAATTTGAAAACCCTAATAGAGATTAAAATCCCTTGTGAAGAAGACGTGCACTTAATTTGCACTTGTAGTTGTTATCAAACCTTAACATATTTTTTAAAGAATTGTCATGATTGTTTAATAATTTTCTTAATACTTAAAAAGTTTTAAATCAAAGGTTTCACTTTTTATATCATAGTACATTTTAAATCATTATACCTTAAAACTTTATCAACTTTAAAGAGAACCCTTATTCTAATGTGCTGATTAACACATGTACAATACTTGATTATCATTTTTACAGTAGTTTTATCATGTATAAAGTTATTATATGTTTAATGTATTTGCAACTTTACAAATATGCATCAACAAATCTATTTTAGATTACCCTTAATATTTATTAGTATAATCGCCAGTACACACAGAAGTATTTATAAAATTATATAAAAATGCTTACCCATGTCCTATTGTGAATTGCCCAGTAGGAACCCTCTCCCGAGTATTAGCAGTTTCCACCTGGACTGAATTCACCAACGCACCTTGAACTGATTGCCACCAGGTGCCGCTCGTTATCCACCCTTTAAAAGCCAGCCCAGTGGACTAGTCAAGTGTGAAGTCTTGCTAGCCTAGCTGCAATTCCAATCGTTTATTTCAGTGTTTGTTCTGTCTTTCTGTGTATTACCTTTGCTCCATTTACCCATTTACGAACCTTGCAGCCGACCCCGAACCTTTGCCTGAATTTTGACCTTGATTTTGTCGTACCTCTGATTGCCCTGTTTGCCGTGTCTCGACCTTGCCTGCCTGTTACTCCAAATAAAGTCCCACAGATGGATTTGACTGCCTCCGACACTTCTTTACAGAAGACTTTACCTAAACAGGATCCAGAAGCGATGTATCAACTGGCCCACGAGGTAAACAAACAAGCTACCATCTTGTCTTCCCAGCAGCAGCAGCTTGAGAAGGTAACATCCCTCACCGAGGAGCTGGTGCAGTTGATGCGGCTTTGGCCACCACCACCTCCGGTAGCGCTCCTGCTGGTGCAACAGCTGCTGCCTACGCCATGCCTGGTGCCCAGTTTTACACGTAACTATCACTTCCGGATAAATCTGATGGTGCACCCAGAAAGTGTAAAGGCTTCTTGCTACAGTGTACCAACTACATCAGCCAGCAACCACAGTGCTACCCTACAAATGACAGTAAGGTAGCCTTTGTTCCCTGCTTAGGGGGAAAGCTTTAGACTGGGTCAAGGCGATGTGGAACGGTCGGCAGATGACTTATCCTTCGTTTCATCGTTTCCTGCTTCAATTTCACAAGGTTTTTGAACATTCTGCTGGTGGGAAGGAACCACGCGAGGAATTGTATACAAAAACAATTACATGTTGGTCAATAGTATGTTATTAGTAGCTGAAATACCAACAAATATCAGAGCATGTCCAAACAACTCAGCATCCCCAAAATCATCTCAGACCCCAGAGGGTCAACATAAGCTTAACGTCTGGTTACCACTCCCAGTCTTATAGACAGGCCGAACGTTTGAACCAGTACCTAACCCGTTTCCCCTGGGCCTACTGCAACCAAAATCAACAGGACTGGAGCCAGTATCTGATCTCGGCATAATAAGTCCAGAACTCACTACGGAAGCCTGTTACCGGTCTGAGTCCCTTCCAAGGGGTACCAACCGCCTCTATTCCCCTGGTCAGGGAAACCCTCCAACCTACCCACCATAGATCACATGCGAGACCATAAGAGAACAAGCCGATCGTCGCAGACTCCCTGGTCTCTCCTACAAACCTGGACAATGGGTCTGGCTGTCCTCCAGAGATCTGTGCCTGCGGTTACCCTGCAAAAAGTTGAGCCTAAGGTATGTGGGTCATTTCAGACTTATAAAACAAATTACTCCTGTATCCTACCGTCTGGAGCTGCCTACTAATTACTGTTTTTCCCACTTTTCCCATGTCCTAACTAAAAACGGGAAGTGAGAGGGACCAGGACGAGGTTGCGGCTGCCAACGTCCCTCCCCTAATTATCGACAATGAAGAAGCATACCGGGTCAAGGAGATACTGGACTCCAGGCGTCGAGATTGCTTCCTTTAATGCCTCATAGACTGGGAGGGCTATGGTGCAGAGGAGAGATCCTGGATAAATGTCCAGGACATCCTCGACCCATCTCTCACAACCAACTTCCAGCCAGCCTAGTGGACTAGTCAAACGCGAAGTCTTGCTAGCCTAGCTGCAAATCCAAGCGTTTATTTCAGTGTTTATTCTGCCTTTCTGTGTATTACCTTTGCTCCGTTTATTCATTTACGGACCTTGCTGCCACCCCCAAACCTTTGCCTGGATTTTGACTTTGATTTTGTCTTCCCTCTGATTGCCCTGTTTTTTGTGTCTCGACCTTGCCTGCCTGTTTCTGCAAATAAAGTCCTGCAGATGGATCCGACTGCCTCCGACGCTTCTTTACACCTATGAGTTAAAAAAAAAAAAAAAATAGAGAAATAAATTATAGAAATTTATAGAAATTATAGAATTTTAGGAAGCGTTTTCTGTATTTTCTGCTTTTCTTTTTTAATGTAATTACGTGTGTATGTGTGCATAATAAGATGATGTATGCGTGTGTCCTGCCTTTACATTTGTCCAAGAAAAAGGTTATGTTTGGGTGAGCTGTTGGCACGAAATACACTTCTCTCCTTCAGAGTTTCTCTATCTATATGTTTGATTCTGTTCATATTTTCAGTTCATAAGTTTTTTAAATGTTTAGACTACAAAATTTTAATACAATACAATATACATCATAATTGTCACATTTGCACAGTAGCATGTAACTGATGTACTTTATTCCACAGAAACTATTCAACAAAGAATGAATTTCAGAACAGGTTTCAGAATAACTTTTTAGTTACACTGAATAATCTCAGACAAACTGCCTTTTTGAGACAAAAGTCCCCTGTCCATTTACGTAAATACTTAAAAATAAACAGTCCTTTCAATAAAACACAGCCAAAACGTACTTTATAAGGGCAAGACAAAAAATATATATATATATTTTTAACTTGGTATTTTATATACTTATTTAAAGATGTATTAGTAAAATGAAAGTCTGGACAATTATGGTAATTCATAATTTTACACTTTGGAACATTACTTCCCCTATAAAATGTGCTTGCATTTAAGATGTTTTTTATGCATTTAAAATGAATTGTAAATGTTATTTGATGTGAATACCAAAAAGATGACGTGTTGTCTTTGACCCATATATATATATTTACAGTGGGTATGGAAAGTACCCCTTAAATTTTTCACTCTTTGTTATATTGCAGCATTTGCTTAAATTAATTAAGTTAATTTTTTCCCCTCATCAATGTACACACAGCACCCCATATTAACAGAATATGTCAAATTAAAATTAAAAAAGAAAAACTAAAATATCACATGGTCCTAAGTATTGTTCAGTATTTAGTAGAAGCACCCTTTTGATCGAATGCAGCCATGAGTCTTTTTGGGAAAGATGCAACAAGTTTTTCACACCTTTGGGGAATGGGGATCCTCTGCAATTCCTCCTTGCAGATCCTCTCCAGTTCTGTCAGGTTGGATGGTAAACGATGGTGAACAGCCATTTTTAGGTTTCCCCAGAGATGCTCAATTGGGTTTAAGTCAGGGCTCTGGCTGGGCCATTCAGGAACAGTCACAGAGTTGTTGTGAAGCCACTCCTTCATCAATTTAGCTGTGTGCTTAGGGTCATTGTCTTATTGGAAGGCAAACCTTCAGCCCAGCCCTGAGGTCCTGGAGAAGAATTTAGTCCAGGATATCCCTGTACTTGGCTGCATTCATCTTTCCCTCTATTGCAATGAATCGTCCTATCCCTGCAGCCGAAAAACACCCCCACAGCATGATGTTGCCACAACCATGCTTGACTGTTGAGACTGTATTGGACAAGGGATGAAGTGGTTGAAGTTTCAAATGACGGTTGTGTTTGTGTGATTGCCTTAATTTGAATCAGAATCTTGGTAAATCGAAGAAGAAGGAATCAAGACCCAAGTAGGAGAGTAGAAGGTAACCAGGATGAGTCACCAGATCATGACAATAAGGCCGATGAGGTCACCAAAAGACATCAGGGCCAGTGAGGGTTTCTCTTTAAGTCTTTGTGCATTTTACAATAGAGAATAAAATTTATTCAGCTACATTCTTACTAGTTAAAAATTAACTTTGATGAAGTTCAAAAGTTCCCACTTGTCAGAAAATTGCCAGCACGATCTGTTCTGCTCAGTGTGTCCTTGTTAATGATTAATTAGCATTTCCTTGTTAATTCTTGATTAGCGTGTATGTGTGTTGAAGAGCTTAGGTTTTGTATAATAGTTGAATTAATTGCACGATGTTTTGAATAATTAATCAAATTAATCGCTAAATAAATTTGACCGAAAATACCCACAAAAGTTGATTTAAAACGAATTCTCCCGGTTTCACAGACAGGCCTTAAGCCTAGTCCTAGACTACATGTAACTCTGAGCTGTTTTAGCCCTGGCTGATCTTAAAACATGTCAGTGCATTTTGTTGTGTTTTAAGATGCACACCAATGCTTTTTTTCTAATGCATGT
This sequence comes from Enteromius viviparus, assembly GCA_032353835.1. Classification (NCBI taxonomy): domain Eukaryota; kingdom Metazoa; phylum Chordata; class Actinopteri; order Cypriniformes; family Cyprinidae; genus Enteromius; species Enteromius viviparus. The sequence goes on along the minus strand of JAUCNO010001334.1, from coordinate 770,325 downwards.
TTATAAAATGACTTAACATGTCCTAACTGAGCTATCTTATTCCTAAGATGATATTTATGTGGTAACAACCATACTTTTCTCCAGCAAATCAATTTCCGTGCAACATATAAGTTAATGGCTCTATTATTATTCTCAGGATTTGATGAAAAACTAATTTTACCAACACTTAGTTTATAGTAACATCAAAAGACACTGACTCGGGAGAATGGTGCGTAGAGGAGCTCAGCATTATAAATATCCGACAAGGTACTTTATCACCACCAGATGGTAGTAGAGCAGCTCCTGAGACCAAAAAACTGTTAAGACCCCCTCTTTCTCTCTATTTAGTTTTTAGCAAAAGTAAGTTTCCTCCAAAAATGCAGATTCGTTGTGTTGTTAAAAGGCCACATTGCGACAGTCGAGTTTACTGAAGCAAGATGATTTCCACCAAAAGAGGTGCTTGACCAAAACCATCATGCTTTGTCGTTAATTCCGAGTTTTTCTGTAGAATCGACTTTTCTATAACTTATGTCATAAGCTGAGATTCATGTTGGCTACTCCTGAACTTTGGCAGCGGACTATTTGTTAACGTTAGTTAGTTTCTTACTGCACGAGCTTTTCACACGCATAAAACACATTTTGCACCTTGGACTAACTTCAGAAGAGCTTTTTAAATATAATATTATTATTGTGTTTTTAATGTGCCATGCCGTTTGGGGAGTTCGTCGCAGGATGGATTTCAGGTAATTCTGTAACTTAACTTAGGCTTTGGAATTCCAAACTTGTCTGGTTTTTAATAAAAAGGGGAAACATTTGCTAATAGATGACATTGAATCAGCTCGGTTTTATCAGCCATAAACCGAGAACTTACGTTTATATTCTTTTACGACGTCCCTCATACCTCGTAAGTGTAAAATGAATGCGTGTGTGAATAGAAACACTGTAAGCCTATAAAAAGCAATAAGGCAAGACAACAGAGGTGAATAGGAAAACAATAGATTTCACGATACTTTTGTCTAGTTAACGTTAAGACAATTTGTATTGCAGGTTATCTGTTAATTTTATTTTTAAATAAGAAAATATGATTAATTAAATATGCACTAATTTGCATACATTTTCAGAAGAATTTCACTAACAGATACATATTTCTTTCTTGGTGCGTTTTAATTATATAAATAATAATAATCAAAAATAAAAAGCAAATTACTGTTTGGTGAACTTTGACCAATAATAGAATAATAGAAAAAGTGTAATAAAATAATCACTTCAATATGTATTTTAGATTTTGTTTCAACTAGTCTTAAAAAAAGAAAAGAAAAAGTAAAATATGGATATCAAAATTGCATGAAGAAAACAATGGTTTTGCCTGTTGTATATCACCTTAATAACTAATATGATTTCTGCACAAATGGTACAGCTGGAGTACTCTTTGTACCAGGTTATAATAAATATAGTCATTTTGCTCATTAATAGTCATTACTAAATTACTCTGTTATAAATATTTATTATTTTCAGACTGCAAACTGTTCAGTGATTCACAAATGGTTAATCATATGTGGTGTCAGGTGCTGTTGGTTTAGTTGTTGGACACCCTTTGGACACAGTAAAGGTGAGTTTCTCTGATAATAGATTAGCAATATGTCTAATTTGCTGCTTGACTCTACTAATGCAGTTAATGCCTTTGGTCATAGGTGCGCTTGCAGACCCAGGCTGTGTATAGAGGAATATTTGATTGTGTGGTCAAAACATATGCACATGAAGGGGTAAGTTATCAAAAACTTTATAAACTGTATATAGAGTATATATACAAATGTATATACAAATTGTGATCAAATTATTCATACTCTTGGTAAATATAATCAAAATATAATCCCTCCAGGCCCTTTAGATTTCTGGGTCCAAACCCAACTTAAGCGTTTCCCGCTAAAATATTTTTTGACCATAATACCTAGTCTCAGTTCCAGTAAAGTCCAGCAAATTAATATGTTGGCATTTGTTTTTGAATGAGAGCATGTTCTTTTCATGATTATTTTTCTCAAAGGCCTCCTAAACAGCATGTGCTGATGCATGTGCTGTTTGTTTGTTTGCTTGTTTTTTAAGGCTTTCTTGCCCCAGAGACTCTCCAGCTGTGATCCTTGTAGACTCAAACTATCCTCCTTACCTTGTTTTATTATGACATAAACACACATCCCCTTCCAGGCACATTTGTAACATTTTCGTTTGATTGGAAGTTCTCAATTATTGCCCTGGTGGTGGAAATAGGATTTTCAATTCTTTAGCTCTTACACCCACTTTCTAATTTGTGAAGCTCAACAATCTTTTGCTGCACATTAGGGGCCGGTTGCATAAAAGGTTATTTTCCTTTTTAAAAATTCAGTTACAATGTATATCAGTCTAAGGTAAATACAAAAAATAAAACTGATTACTCTTGGCTAACTGAAAGTTGTCCAAGAGTAATCACGCCCTTGTACTGTGTATTCTGTCCTGTTTGTCGATTGTCAAAGTTATATGGATGTCTGTAACTTGCTCTGTGTCTACCTAAGTTCCATTAAAGTGAATGTTCAAACATCTTCGCCTCGTGTTACTACAGATCCGTGACAGTCAGACTAGCGCTTAAGACACTGTCTTAACATGATGAAGGCTAAGTTTATGCAACTGGCCCCATCTTGTGGCCATTATAGAGAGAAAAAAATCAGATTATGAAATAATTTCACATTGTAAAGTGGTTTTCCCCCACTTTAATTGTTTTTTTACTCCAATTAAAGTTTAGATTTAATAATAATAAACAAATTAATATTCACATGCTTCTTTGATGATATGAATACTTTTGAGCACAACTTTATACAGTGTATACAAATGCAATAAAAATTATTCAGACTGATGATATGATGACATGATAATGATGTAATCTTTTCTGAAGAGATACCTGTTTTACCCTATGCTACTGTTAAGTCACTGATTACAAAATCATGTTGAAACACAATGAAGCTATTAAAAAAACTGAGCTGTTAAACATATACAGGTTTAGTTCATGTTTCTAGAGACACAGCTGGAAGTCATACATTTAAAATTATATTACCAGAAAACCTTTAAGGTCCAGGAAGAATAGAACACAATATGATAAAGGGAAATTAAATGTTTGATGTAGGTGTCTCTGTCATTCATCCAGGAAGCAACACACCATAAAAAATACCAAGGGACTTTATTTTGTCTTTTATATATACATTTAAACATATTTGGGCAGTACTAAATAAAAAAACTACAGGCTGCTAATAAAATACAAACTTAAAAATATATTTCAGAATATAATTGTATTTTTGATCAAATAAATGCAGGCCTTGGTGAGCAAAATAGTTATGGTTGTGAATGCATAAAGTCTCAGGCTTATGTTTGATAGAAAGAATTTGTCAGTTACCTCTGTGCCTACAAAAAATTAATCACTTGGTCTTTTCCGTTTTTTTTCCCCCCCAGTTCAATGGATTTTTTAAAGGCATGTCATTTCCTGTCCTCTCTGTTGCTATTAGCAACGCTGTGGCCTTTGGTTCATACAGTAATGCGCTGGATTACCTTACTCAGCCAGATCACAACAGCTCTGACCAGAGCAAGCGGCCGTCACTCAGTGCTGTGTTCATGGCCGGGTGTTTTTCAGGGTTGGCACAGGCAAGTCTGGGCATCAAGCCAGCAAAGTCCAAAACAATCTAAAGCAACACACTGCATGTCCTTAGTGCTAATTTGGTCCACTCTCACAGTTGTTTGTTACAGCTCCGATAGACCTGGTTAAAGTGCGTCTGCAGAACCAGACGAAGTCCGGTGGGAATAAGTACAGAGGCCCTATACATTGTATTGCTGTGATCTTAAGAGAGGACGGGGCGAAAGGCCTTTTCAGAGGAATTTGGGCTCTTGCTCTGCGTGACATACCATGTTATGGAGTTTATTTCCTGCCATATGAGCTGATCTGCAGGATGCTGACTGAGAAAGGGAAGCAACCAGGTAATTGTGCATAAATAAATATGCTAATATATTGTATTTGTAAGTTAATATATGGCAGTGTATTATATACAATGTTATATATATATATATATACAGTATATATATATGAGTAGTACATTTACAGTGCCCTCCACTAATATTGGTATCCTTGGTAAATCTGAGAAGGCTGTGAGAATAAATCTGCATTGTTTATCCTTTTGATCTTTCATTCAAAAAACACCTGATATGAGAAAAGAGACCACTCCTTCACGCAGAATCTCTCAAGATCCTTCAGAATACCAGCTCCATGATGGTGCTTCTCTTTAGTTCACCTCACTCATTTCTGCAGGGTTCAGGTCAGAGGACTGGGACAGACATGGCAAATGCTTCATTTTGTGCTCAGTGACAAATTTTTGTGTTTATTTTGTTGTTTGTGTTAGGATTCTTGTCCCAATGAAAGACCCAACCATGGCCCATTATAAGATTTCTAACAGAGTCAGTCAGTTTTAGATTTGTTATCTGTTGGTATTTGATACAATCCATGATGCCATGTGTCTAAACAAGACGTCCAGGACCTCCCGCAGAAATATAGACCCACAACATCAAAAACACAGCAGTATACTTCATTGTACACACTATCTCTGTGTTCACCAAACCCAGTGTTTGCTGCTAAAAAGCTGATTTTTTTCTTTGATCTGATCATATTGCTAATCCTATTTGTTGTTCCAGTCCTGTCTGACAACTGAACATGCTGGAGATGTGCTGATGTAGGGACTGTTTGCTATTCTTTTAAAGGTTTTCTGACCCTGAGACAGTAAGCAAAATGCATGTTCAGGAATCCGATACATACACAGCGAGTAATATAAAGATGTGGTCTTCAGGTAACACTGCTGTGCTGGTGGCCGGTGGTGTGGCTGGTGTGGTCACATGGGCTTGTGCCACCCCTATGGATGTGGTGAAGGCTCGACTGCAGATGTGTGGTGGCGGAGGTCGCATGTACAGTGGTGTGCTGAACTGCATTACTGTGAGTATGCGTGAAGAGGGCATGCGGGTCTTCTTCAAAGGCCTTCTTCTGAACAGCGTGAGAGCGTTCCCTGTGAACGCCGTGACCTTCCTCAGCTTTGAGATGCTGCTGAGAGCCATGACCAACTCCACTCAGGACTGAGCAGCAGGATGATGATTCTTGTAGGCCAAATGGAATTTGCAAATTAGTATTTACATCAGCTCCATCATTCTTTGATCCAGACGAAATGTAATAAATGTGGTCATTGTTTTCAGATGTGGATGCCTGCTGTTTGGGCATGGTTTCAGCACCATGAGCAGATATAGTGTTTAAGAGCGGGGCTTATTTTTTAAAAGATTTTAATACCTAATTTTATTTACTTGGGTTTTTATTTTGTAGCATTCAAATTGCTGGCTGGGTGTTTAATAACACATTTTTCTGTGGCATGACAAACTCAGAACACACAATTAATACAGACTTTACATGGACTAAAATTTATAGATGAGACTCAAAACTTTGTTGGCCACAGATCATACAATATTTTCTTCAGTAATCCAAAAGCCAATGGACAAATCCTACTGGGTTTTTGCTGAAAGAATCAGAATGATGGGAACTGATGCATTGGCCTACAAAAACACACCATCGCTGTGGTGCCTCTGTCAGTGCGTACATAAAGCTGTGTGGGGATTTTGATTTATCCAGTGACTTGAATGGTTGGATTCTTTTCATCAAAATGTTTTGTACAACGATTCCTTCAGTGACTTTCTGTAAGTTGCATCAGTCATTACACTAAAAGCTAACGACCAGACAGTGACGTCTTATCATTATTAGTAGTAACAAAGCATTTTTACTGATGCTCAGCAAAATTTGTGGGCAAAATGCATCTACCTGGTCTCATGGCATAAACGTACCTTGGTGCACTTTTAAGCGAGACACGAAATACATACAAACAAGTACATATCACTGCAGTTTCCAAAAGAAATAAACACTAGACGTAGTAAAACTATGTAACGTTTTATTCCTTTTGACACAAATGTACAGTGTTTCAATTCATAATGTCATTTTTGCACAATTACTTAAAGGATATGTTATGAATTCAAAACAAAGATGGCAGGTTTGTTCGGTAGCTCACGGAGTACTTGACGGGAAAGGAGCTAAAAAAACGTTTTAAAAAATAGTTTTGCATTTGTTAACACCATCAGGTAGGGTTAGGGCATATTTCCAACAATCCATGGATATTTGAATTCTGAACTGCAGCAATACATACCTATGTTAACGTAATATAACATGTAAACCTGTGTTTTAGCGCCCTTCTGTGACATTTCTCTTTAAAAAAACTTCTGCTTTTTTACGTGCCATTTCTGCACATTTCACACAAAAAGTGCACAGAGGTACATATTTGTATAAGACCAGGTTGGTTAATGTTCTGGAGTTTAAGTCTTATGTTTTATTGCTTATCCATGCTGCATCTATATACAGTTTTCTGTATGTAAACACTGTGAACAAAGCTGTTTTTTTAGCATTATTACTCCAGTCTTAAGCGATCCTTCAGCGGTCATTCTGATATGCTGATTTGCTGCTCAAGAAACATTTCTGATTGTTTTCAAGCTGTGCTACTTTAGATTTTTGTGCAAATCATGATATGCTACCATTCATATATTTGAGGTAAGAAATTAATATTTAGCAAGTTTATAATGTTAAAAAAGCCTTTTTTGAATTATTTCTCAAGGATCACGTGACTTTTTAGACAGATTAGAACAGTAGTCCTTAATCCTATACTTGCTTTGAGAAGTTAATGTGTTTTAACAAAAATACAAACTGCACACTTATGCATTTATACCCCATGAATACTGTAGACGTACATTGTTAACCATATTCTTATATGGCTGTCTGTTTTTACAAAGAAACATTTACATTTTTTTTTATTTCAAATAGAGTAGAACCTAGAACCTTTCATGAAGTACCTGCATAGTTATTGTTACTAAGTTACTATAGATAACGCTGTCATCTTATCATTTTATGTTAAACACACTAGCATCTTAACATGCAGTTAACTAAAACGTTTAAAGATTCAGAAAGCGGCTCTACTGCCCTTATTGCACGTTTTGTCTTACTTTAAGTTGATTTTAAATGTATTTTTAAAAAGGTTATATTAAAGTATGTATTTACACCTTTTTAACTGTAGCTGTAAATGTTGTTGCGTTTGCTCGTGTAAGAATGTCATGAACTGAAATAAACCACACACCACATATCAGTTGAGCCACTTTTATTTCTACCAGACTTATGCCAGTGACATGCTTTGCAATCCTGTCCTTCATTATTCTTACTGTTTTTCATAAATCTATTTCATCAGTCTGAATCCTTAAAAATCATTCCTCGTGACTGCTAAGTGTTGAACAAACTTGAGTTTAAAATTAAAATTAAAGATTAAAATAAGATTGCAGAGTTGTATGCTTGTCTTAAGGTTTTTGTGCTGCTCAAACCCATCAGTCTCTTTCAAACAACAGCTTCAAAGACCCTTACAGAGGCCTGTTTCTATCTTATTATTCTCTTACAACAAAACCTTACTACTAAAAACGTAATTAATGGCTTCTGTGCTCTAGTAAACAAAAATTAATGGCTTCTGTGCTCTAGTGAACAAAGGCATAAATTATAATACACATACATATTAAAATAATGCCAACTAAAATTATTTTTCATTAGTCATTTAGTTTTTGAAAAGTGTTCCTTACAGTCTTTTTAATAGGGATTTAAAAAATGTCTAATTTCTTACCAAATGAGAATTTGGTTTTGAATGAGCTAAGCCACTAAAAAAATGGTCCTAAAGTACATTAATATCAAATAAAATACAATTTCATAAGATTCACCCATTAATCCGAATGTGTTGTTCTTTAATTGTAAGAATAATAATTATTGTTTGACTATTCTTAAGTTTCAGTTTAATTGCCCAGTGAATTTTTTTTTAAAAAGTGCACAATCTTTTCATTTCTGAATGTTAAAATTTATTTTTTTAAATGCCAAAACACTCAATGACCTGAGAGAAAAAAAACAAAATCTATAAATCAACATTTTTAAACTTTCAACCAATTATTAATGTTAATTTGAACGTCAAATGCCTTTCTAAGTAAGATGTTTCAGCCTGTTATGTGAAAGTACACAATAGAGTTTAATGTCATCGAACGCCTCTTAATATGCTGGTCCTTTACTTCACTGATTGCTTCTCAATATTCGTTTGCATTCATATTTCTCATACATATACGGTCTTAAAAACATCTGATTTCTCAATTCCTCCATGCATGTTCCCATTCTCCGTTTGGTCCTTATTTCTATAATGTTTGTTTTTGGTCATGTGATACTAAGTGCTAAACTTCTCTGTTGTTTGCATGTCATCCTTGTGTTACCGCAAGACTACGGTCCAGTCTGCCGCTGCGTTGACCGCTGGCTTACGTAGAGTCAAAACTGCAAGTTTAGAGTCAAACTCAAACTCTAAAGCTGACTCGGTTCCATCTGAAAAAGAGAAGAAGAAAAAATACTCCATATGAGTGCAAATTCAATTCAATTTACTTCAGGACCCAGGTTTACTTTGGAAAACTCAAAATTATCAAAAAGTTTATTGTACAAAAGTGGAGAAAAAAAAAAACCTTGTATTATTACCATGAGCTGCTACACCAAACAACATGCCCATTTGTAAAAGTGGTTTCTAAATTCTGCTAAGCCAATAAAATAAAAAAATAGTTGCACAAAACACATTTTTCACAACAAAAACCATTCCTTGCTGTTTGTAAATCTTTATTTAAAGGCATAGACACTGCCATTTACTCACACTCACTTTGTTCCAAACCTATACGCATTTCTTTCTTCTGTTGAACACAATACAATTGAAATTGATCGTGTGAACTATTACCACAATTCTTTAGAAAAGAGAGATTCACAAAGCTTAACAACTTAAGAGTGAGTAAATTCCATAATTTTGGGGTGAATTATAGTTAAGTTTGTTGTAGTGAAGTTCTACCAAATTGAGTTTCATATTTTTTGATTGCATGGCCTTGAACATTAAGGTTATGTTTTAGTCACAATCTGTCCTTAAACTGAACTTCTTTTGCGTAATAAAATACAGTGTATAAAATACACTGCTGGACAATAACCAATAATATGTCTGCTATAATATTTTTTATATATTTTTCAATCCAAGATGGCCGAAATCCAAGATGGCAGCTTATTTCTTTGTTCCGTTTGTTCTGTTTAATGTTTGTTTGTTTTACTAGTTTTAAATTTGTTTTTTTGGTTTTTTTCTGTGCTGTGTTGTTTTGCAAAACCCCGGAGAAATATTTCTGTCTACACCGAGACGTCATTCATTGCCACGGTTGGATATTAAAATAACTCTTGGTGCAATCCGAGGTTCTACTTCTGTTGGATTGTTTGCTGCTGTTGTTTGCTGAGTTCGAATTGTCGGAGATTGTCTGCTGAGTCCGAGACGTCGGAGTGTTCCTGGAACTGCGGGACGAGATCCTGTGGAATTTGTCTTTCCAGATGACTGTTTTGGGTGCCGAATTGCTGGATTTCAGTGGAGAGGTCGCTCATTGGAGCTGAATTGTCGGCTTTCCCGTTTCTGTGCTGTGCTGTTTTGCAAACCCCGGAGAACTATTTCTGTTTATACCGTGACGTCATTCATCGCCACGGTTGGATTTGAAAAGGACGATTTTTGGCTTGGTTTGATTTTATTGATAAACTGGAGAACACATTTGGAGTGCTTTTTAGCATGATGTTCTTATCATTAGTCCTCATTTTATCCTTGACTATCACCAGCGAGGTGATTTGCAGAAATGATGAATATGACGAGTTCTCCCTATATTCCCAAAAACATTTGGGCACCATCTGGGATTTTGGCTCTATGGACATCAAATTCTGCTGGAACACACAAGCTGTTGGTGACTACAGAATTTTATATTTATCTGATTTAGTTAAGTTATTTGGTTTACATGACTGGTTTAAATGTTTTTATAGAAAAATAGCACTGCCTAGTTATACTATAAAAAGAAAATGTTTAGTTGTTCTCCTTCTTATGCTCTCTGGAAATGTTCATCCAAATCCTGGTCCAGTGCTAAACAATTTAAACACTCCAGAAGAATTCAAAACTAGAACCGGACTAGGTTTCATTCACATTAATGCCCGAAGTCTTCTTCCTAAACTTGATTTTATAAAAATTTGGGCCCACTCAACAGATGCTGATATTATTATAATTTCAGAAACATGGCTTAGTAAATCTATTTTAGATAGGGATATAGCAATTAAGGGCTATATTGTCTATCGTTGTGACCGCCCTAGGAAGGGTGGTGGCATTGCCATTTATGTAAAAAATAGTTTCCCTTGTACTATTGTACACTCAGTATCTATTAGTAAGCAGTTAGAGTTTTTAGCCCTAAAGATGGAGTATACATTGGGGCAAACATTGACGGTTATAGGTTGCTATAGACCACCCTCAGCAAGTACTGAGGCTCTTAGCTCTTTAAATCATCATTTGTCAAGTCTTGAATTTGGAGAGGTACTTTTAGCTGGGGATTTTAATTTTGATTGGCTGACCTCTAATTCAGATAGCTTGAAATCTGTCTGTGATTCTTTTAATCTTACTCAGTTGATTAATAGTCCAACTCGTCCAAACCTTAAGTGCCCAGAAAAGACTTCTTTACTTGATTTGTTTCTAACTAACGCTCCACATAAATTTTCAGATATAGGTGTGTTTGCAAATGACCTGAGTGATCATTGTATAATTGCGGCAGTTAGGAATGCTAAAATCCCGAAACAGAGGCCACGGATTATTTTTAAAAGGGATATGAAGCATTTCTGTGACCAGGCCTTTCTGCATGATCTGTTTTATTTTGATTGGAATAAAATTTATCTTATAGATAAAGTAGAATTGGCTTGGAACTATTTTTATGATGGTTTTCTCAGGATCTTAGATAAGCACGCCCCTGTACGTAAATTCAGAGTCAAAGGCCGAAATAATCCCTGGTTTTCTTCTGAGATTTCATGTCTTCTCAAGGATAGGAATGCTGCCTGGTCAAGGGCCAGGAAATCAAAGATTGATAAGGACTGGGTTTATTTTAGGCAATTGAGAAATAGACTTACATCTCTTATAAAAAAAGCAAAATCAGAGTATTTTGTAAACGAAACTACAAAAAATTTAAATAATCCAAGCAAGTTTTGGAAAATTATTAAAGCCTCTCTTGGAAATATCAGCTGTAGTGAACTACCTCCTCATATTATGATTGACTCGGGCAAGGTGACTGATAAAAAAAAAATGTTAGCTTGCTTTAATGAGCATTTTATTTCTTCAGGTTCGCTATTTGAATCCTCCTGTACCGCTTCTTCTGGTTCCTGTATACAAGAGAACCCTTCTGACCCATGTCTAACTTCAGAAAAACTATTTTTTATTTCTCCTGTATCAGTTAATAAAGTTTACAAAGCTCTTCAGGAATTGGACACAAAAAAGTCTGCTGGTCCAGACAATTTAGAGCCTTTTTTTCTAAAGTTAGCAGCTGATTTTATTGCGGAGCCTTTATCATATATTTTTAACTTAACAATTGCCGAAAATGACATCCCTAAAGTATGGAAGTCAGCCCATGTAACACCATTACTAAAAGGGGGTGATCCATCTATTTTAAATAACTACAGGCCTATTTCTAAGCTGTGTATTTTAGCTAAACTTCTTGAGCATCTGATTAGTGAACAGCTAAAGGAATTTTTAGACATAAATGACATCTTGTCACCTCTTCAATCAGGGTTTAGAAAACAACATAGCACCGTAACTGCAGCACTAAAGGTGATAAATGATATTTCTGGGGCATTGGATAATAGGAAAGTATGTGCTGCGCTATTTATAGATCTTTCGAAGGCATTTGATACGGTTGATCACTGTGTTCTTATGAATAGTCTTGTGAGTATCGGTTTGTCTAAGCATGCAGTAGATTGGTTTGCAAATTACTTGTCAGGTAGAACCCAAAGTGTTCGGGCGGCTAGCTCTGTGTCTCCATTTTTGCCTATTTCTAAGGGGGTTCCTCAAGGCTCAGTATTAGGGCCCATATTATTCTCAATTTATATAAATGGACTTTGTGAAAATTTATCGAATGCAATGTATCACTTTTATGCTGATGACACTGTTATTTATTGTACTGCATCCTCTACTGCACAAGCCCTTGAATTTTTGCAGTCGGCATTTAATACCATTCAAAACCGTTTAAAACAGCTTAAATTGGTCTTAAATGTACAAAAGTCTAAAATAATGGTTTTTACAAATTCAAGAAAACTTCCAGTTCTTTCTTCTAGCATCTCAACTTCTGAAGGATATGAAATTGAGTTAGTTAATAGTTATAAATATTTGGGTATAATTATTGATTCTAAACTATGTTTTAGCATTCATGTTAGAAATATGGTGTCTAAGCTTAAGATAAAGCTTGGCTATCTTTACAGATCAAAATCATGTTTATCCATTCACGCTAGAAAATATTTGGTGATGGCTACTTTTCTTCCCATATTAGACTATGGTGATCTGATATATATGAATGCTTCTG
>JAUCNO010001334.1:715943-727601 GCA_032353835.1 Enteromius viviparus | reverse complement strand
CACATTTAAAAGAATTAACTACAGGCCTAAATTAAAATCATTCTCTATTCCCCATTTATCAATATAAGAGGCATTAATTAAATAATTAAAAACAATTAAAAGCAAGCCAGTAAAATCAAGAAACGTAATAAACATAATTAAAACTGTGTTAAAAAGTACACATTATACATCGAAATTAAAGGCAGTGTCAAAAAATAGCACTCAGCACTGTGCGGACACCCCTCAGAGACACGACTACAGATCTGGCCCCCATCAGCACCTTGCTCACGGCTGAAACACTGGCACAGCTGACCACAGGACCATCTCAGACCAAGAGCTGCGGTCTAAGTCCTAGCCTGCAGATAAATGTTGTTTTGGTTGGTATTCCTGTTTAGTCCGCTGATTTTAGAATCAAAGTTGTCAGAGTGTAGGTAAGTATGGTTAAGGGCCTTAAAGGGATAGTTCATCCAAAAATGAATACTCTATTACTCTATGGTTTACTCACCCTCAAGCAGGTGAATGGTTTAATCATTTAGACAGATACAATTGGAGTTACAGTATATTAAAAATGTCCTGGCTTTAAGATTTTGAAGTTAAACAAAAAAATAGAACCACAGTTAGAGCTAAAGTTTTAAAAATTTGTCTTACAGAAATCTATCAATTTATCATTGACATCTTGATTAAATCCCCTGAGCCGTGTGGAGTATGTTTTATGATGGATTTATGCACTTTTATTGGACTTTAAAATAATTTAAACCCTACCTAGGATGACATGAGGAAATCATGGGATAACTGTCAATTTCAGGTTAACTATCCTTTTAACCCTTAGGTCGTTATGTTACAGTAGCATTTCATTCGTTTCGAGTCCATGTCACAATTACCTGCTCTTCAGCCACTTCTAGAGTCATTCAAATGGATTGATACAATGGATTGATGCAACAGTAAAAATTAAAAATTAAAATTAAAAGTAAAAATTAGAGTCAAGTTTATTTTGACACTGTCCACATTTTCCACATTGGGCAGTTTTGTATTAATTACAAAATATGCAGTTTTCTCTATATGTGTTGGCCAGAGGAGTATGGGTCCCAGCTGCTGAGTCTTGGTTTCTCCCAAGGTTTCTCCCTACATGTAACCTTATTTTTGTAGGGAGTTTTTCCTTACCACTGTTCCCTTTGGCTTGCTCACTAGGGGTATTAAAACACTGTAATACCACCGTGAGGTGCCTGTCTTGCCCACTTCTCCTTCGCTGTCAACACTGCTGCTCTTCTGGGAAACTAGACTATGCTCACTCCCTCTCCACCAGTGAAGGGCCCAACATCGCAACCTTGATACCTGCCAGTAAGGACAGATGAGGCAAGTGAAAGGAGATGAAAGGAAGAGGAGAGACAAAAAAAGCAAAAGGAGAGAGAAAGGAGAAACGAAAATATAGAGAAGATTCAGCTTTGCAGGCACACTGCTGCTCGGTCCTGATTCCATTTTCCATTACTCTCTGCCCTTGCCTGCTTTGGATAAGGGAGGTATGTGGAAAAGAAGGGCAGAAAGTCATGTGAATGGAGCTAGGACCGAGCAGATGTATGTCCGGGGAGCTTTTCGGTGGCTATTTGGTTGTGAGTGTTGAAGCAAAACACCTCGCCCACTGTTAACAGAATTTTGACTGAGGTCGAACCCCCTGGAAGGAGGTTTTGACCTGCCGGAACATGAATATGGAGCAATTTTGATAGCTATTTGCCCCCATTGTTCTTGTTTTGAGTACCCATTGGGCTGGTTTTGTTATGCAGACCTGGCAACCTTATCTATGGCCATGGCCTAGGTCTGGTCTGCCCATAATCTCATGATAGAAATAAGCCATTAACTGTATAAAAATAAAGTATGAAATAATTTGCAATATTTCAGCCTACACTGTTATTGCTCTCATGGTAATGCAAGGTTGTGGTCAGATTGTATTTTTGAAGATGTGTTGGGAGAGTTTTTTTACTTTTGTCTGAACTTGAAATGAATGTCATTGCATCCTACCTTTACTGTTTGTTATAAATCCCTGTATTTAAGATGCAGTGGTGTTAAAACAGACACATTCTTTAGATAAATTTTTTTTTTCAGATTTTCCTTTTCCAGATTCACCAGCTTATTGATTGTCTTCAAACAACCTTTTAAAAAGTTAACGTAATATTTGTTGTAACATTACTGAACTAAGAACTTATACAAGTAAAATGGGATAATATCATCCTTTAAATGTTATGTACATTTTATTTATTATTTAGTATTTTTGAAGCTAGCAGAAGTTTACAATGGTGTAGTAAGAAGTTACACAGCACTGACATTACTATTGCTCACTGAATTCAGCATCATTCATTATAAAGACTTTATTCATATAAGCTTCATTCACAAGTTAACCACAAGCTTTACTCTTCAGCAAAATGGTAAAACACAGAACATAAAAGCAGCAGGTCTTTCCCTTTAATCAAAAACAAATAAAATGGCACTTAATTTCAGCATTTATTCTCTTTATCCAGAAAAGCATATTGTTAACTTAAAATGAATTTTCAATTAAAGCAACTGATGTCACATAATACTAAAACTTTATACAATTAAGTAAACAGTCATGTAGCACGTTTAATCATAATTTGGGATTAATGAATGTCATGCATTATGGTGTTGATGAAGGTGCGAACATGTTACTCAGTTGTTTTGAAAATGTACATGCCAAATTACATTGTGCTAAAAAGATTTTAATTGTAGCTACCCTAGATCAAATTAAATGATTAAATAAGCAATATCAAATCATTTCTAAATGCAAAGAGAGGCTTAAATGCCTTAAAAATATATGTGTGCAAAAGTAATATAGTTTTGGATTCCTAATATGATTTTTACACATATTTTGGCCATAAATCCTCTCCATAAGACCTCTCTATTTTACTTATGCTAACTATTTTGCTGTTATTTACCATCTTATCTAACTGTATAAGTTTGCGAATGAGTCATAAATTTACCAGCAATCCAAACTGTTTGCATTAGGATTAGAACTTTTGTTACTTTGTTCTTCTTCTAGAATAGAACTCGCTAATAATCTCTAGTAATATTATATAATGAGCAATTTAATTATTCAATCTGCCAAGCATCCATAAACGTCAATTTTAAATTTAGACATGTATGTATGGGTCTCATTAATGTTTATTGTAATACATAATCCCCCAGTTTCACAGACAAGGCTAAAGCTAGTCCCAGACTAAACTGCATGTTTGAGCTGTCTCAGATGAAAATATCTTGCTCTGGGATATCTTAAAACATGTCAGTGTCATTGTTATGTGTTACAATGCGCAACTGTAATATTTTCTAATAAGGCATTTTTGTAAAAGTTGCTTAAATATCTTAATTTAACTAATGCCTAGTCTTGGCTTAAGCTAAGCCCCGTTTGTGAAACCGGGCCAATAAATTGTAGTTACGTTTATTTATTCACTTATTAATTGCAAAAAAAAAGAAGAAAAGAAATAGCTAACCAGTTTATGGTTTGCAATGCCATTGATGATTGCTATAAAGATTGTTATGCTATGGATGCCCTGTTTTACATTGATTCATTTAGCAGACTCTTTTATCCAAAACGACTTGTGAGGAATACAAGAGATTCGTCATAAATTTTGAGAGTATAAAAAATTCCACCAAATCAGTAAAAACAACATTGAGCTGGCAGCATATTTTAATTCTTTTATATAATTTGCACAACTGAGCATTAGTAGGTTGTTCAATCTGGGACAAAACAGGTCTAGAAAAGTGTAACTGCTATTAGATGTAAAAGTAAAAAAAAAATCTATTTTAAATGTGATTAGGGATTAATAACAGAATGTACAGTATATAATGAAGTTGTCCCCTCATTATTATACCAAATCTATGACTCTCATCGTCCTCTCACAACATCTAAAACAGTGGAGGGTTCAATTGCTTTAACATTAATACAAATTTGTTTAACGATGAAAAAGAACCTTGTTTTATGAAAAGCAACACTTGATAATATCTCATATCAAAGCAAGGTTGTTTTTCAGTGACATAAATGTTTCATAAGGTTTCGAAACACACTGTCAGACATTACTTAAAATTGGATGTTGAAGATTTTGTGTTCCTACAAATACTTAAATGTGACTTAAATAAAAGCTTTCTAAACAATAAAATACTCACTGTTTGTTTTAATACAGTAATTGATTGATTTCATGTATTTGATGGTTAAATGACTAGTTTTTGTCTCCACAAATATTTTGACAATATTTCATTGTGATATTTTAGATTTGTTGTGGAATTGTTGGTCGCATGTATAAGTGTAATCATTCTGCTAACATGACGAATGCACTTTGGAATGTAGTTGGATGCTGTTAAAGATAAAGTTGAAATCACATTACAAAGTTCACGGTAAAATGCACATTTTGTTAAAAAAGAAAAGTTGGGAGACTGAATCAAAGCATTGCTCAGTATATGAATCATAAATGTAGTTTCTTTTGTCTTTTTTTAATTTTTTTATTTTGGACCCTGTTTTGTCCCACTTCTCAAGAGCGACTTAGATATATTTTCAAAATGAGCCTAATTGAGAAAATGCATAACATACAAACAAACTTGTGGACGTTGTTAAGCATTATATTCCAATTCTTTTTTTCTTTTTTTTTTTTTTACTGGGGAGGAAACTACTAACGACCTGAAAGGCTGAAGCGTGGGAAAGACATCAGACCCTTATTCCCTGGCCACAATACGGTTTTATTGCGTAAAGAAATTCACGCTTGTTTGATTCAAACGGATGGAAATGCGCGTGCCAGTCGTTGAGTCATGTGGTCTTGACACTTGCCAGACAAAAGTGTGAGCCCACGACGTGTTAAACCAGGTAACAGTTTAGCCTTTTGTCATCATTAGCATGTCTCTGATGTCTAGCAGTCTTTTCCCAAGAGTTCAAAAACACTTAAGCGGAATAAAATTATCCCAGATTTTTAAGTTGCACAATAGTCAACACGAGAGTAGGCTATGTCCAAACTATATATAATTCTTCTTTTTTCTCATGCACGCACAAATGTTCTTATTAGCTGTGGACTATGCTCCTGCATATAAAAAAAAAAACACCACCCCTTGGATTATGTCAAATGGAAACAATGTGATTTGAGACATAAAATGTAGCGCATAGCTACATTACTCATTACTCAAAGCTACGTATAAATAGTACGCCAAAGTCCATTTCTGCTTATAAAGACTAGGCCAAATCGTAACACAAGGTAATCGTGCTGTTGATACGCGCTTGCATGGGATGGGGGAGTTATAGGCTACTACAGCATGTCTTTGTTTAGGCGGATGTCTCCAAGGTGCCAAGGCACGTGGCGGCTTTTCGCACTTTTTTATTTATAAGCCTAAGCAGACAAATGAGCAGAGGAACCGGAGGTGCCAGAACAGAAGTCGTGTGGAAGTGTGCCAGCTATTTGGCGCCTCGAGGACTGACACTTGAGCGTCACATTTGGTCGCGCGCATTTCAAAGGGTTTGATGATCAAAGTCGACTGTAAATGTTGGGCGCGTGCTGAAGGCGATCTTAAATGTTAAATCTCAAATCTTCATGAAGTCAACGATTAATATGTATTTAAATTCTAATAAACAAATACACAAGAATATTTTATATTTTTAAATTTTAATGATGGAATGTATGTTTTAATCCCCCAAATATACAACTATAAAAAGGGAATGTCAGGAATAAATAAATGTGCAAAATAGATAAAGACATACATCAGCTATGTATCACAAATGATCATACACCCAGTACAGATCATGCAAAAAAGGGAAAAAAAATCTGTGTAAAAATATATTGCATAATTTATCATACACTATTTACACATTTACATTTCTAACATGATGTCAGATGATAAAAAAAAACTTTTTTCGGAAATAAACATGTCTCTCTGAAGCCTATAATTTAGAAGAGATTAACCATGTTTAATGATTACACAAGCCCAGTATTTTGAGTCCATTTCTCTGTAAATGTCTTTTAATTTCTCTCAAGGCCAAGGCCTCCAGACTGTCTGGCTGACTGTCTGGTGCTGAGATGTTGCTGGGGCTGTCGAATGCATTGTGTTGGAGTCTGTGCTTCTGAATGGAATCCTGTTCGGGTATGGCACAATGTTCCTGCAAGCTGTTGGAAGTCCTTGTTTGCAGACAGAGTTCTGTTGCAGATGATGCTGTGAATTTGAATCTGGAACCTGTGTTCTGGATGAGTTCTGGATTCTGGCAGGCAGTCGGATGGTGGTCGACACACAGGGCTGGGACAGACGCTGACACAGTATGGTGGTTACTGAACCTTCTAGTCCACGGGCCTTACCTTCATCTGACAGAAAGCGGGTTGCTTTCTGAAGACAGGATGAAAAGCCATCCAAGAACTGACACTTCTCTCCTTCTTCCACAACTTTTGCTTTCTTGGCCTGAGTGACAGAGTTTTGCAAAAACAGGACGGTGCATTCCAAGATCTCTGCTTTTTCTATTCTCCTTTGTGTGGGACTCTGCAAAAAATATGAATGGAGAATTTAGAAATACAAACTTAGCTGAGAACACAGATCTAAAATCAAAAGATGACATTATGCTGAGAAAATAAAAAGTGTGGTTCGCTTACATTGTGCTCAGGGCCTTGCAGAAGCAGCATTCTCAGGTTCTCCAGACTCTGATTCATCCTTTCTCTTCTTCTTCTTTCTACCTGAGGTTTTAACAGCTGCAGGAAACACAAGAGATCAGTGTCAGTACACAGGTCAAGTTATTTTAAAATGCACATGTCAGTCTGTTAAGTATGACCTCTGTCTGTAAAAATTCGCAGAAACAATATAACCTATATATTTTTACCTTTCTGTCCATTTTAATGGTCTCAGTCTCTCCGAGGATTTTCATGGCACGTGTACTCCAAACAGCAGTATATATCAGAAATGATATAATCCTTTAAAGCTCCAAGTTTTCTTTTAGGTATGCTGGAAAGGTAATCTCTTCGAGGTGCGCAGACAAATGTGAGATGCCAGGCTGAAGCTGAGCGCACGTATTTATAGACGTTTGGCGTGGTTGACAAGCCGCGCCCACTCTCAGTCACAGACCAATCATAGAGGCGCAGGGCTCTAATGCCTTGTTTGTTCCCAGCTAAAAACCTAAGAACAAAATTCAAAAAATATATAGGGTGTAGGCTAATAGAAAAAGTCAATATAATATTTAAACTCATATGTTTTAACCACTTAATATTAAAGAAGCAAAGAAGTTCAAACACTGCATGGAGTTTATTAAACTGTGTTCGTATTCGGGCTACAGTGTTATAGTGGGCTTACATATTTATTAGGAATTGGCCTAGCATGCTTATTTTTTCCAATTACATTTGTGCAGTTGACTGTAGCTAATATATAATATTATTATACTGAGACATTCAGGGCAGCCTTAGATCAAAAGAACTGATGGTACACGCTCACTGACACCCACACTTCCGTGGGCACGTGTGTATAAGAAAACAAGTGTCCCACTGACAGTAAATGTGCATATCAATAGACCACGCGCCGCTGGCCAGACATGCCATTGGAATAACAAAAGGAAAAGTAGACTAGCTACTTTCTTTTACTTTTCAAAGTCTTATTTCCACAGTTGCATTATTTGCAGCTGTGCGTCAGCTTGATTTCGAAATGTTAGCTTTAACCTTTGAAAGTTCTCAAGAGAACTACATATGCCACGTTTTTAAAGCAGCTTGAAACAGTAACTCAACAAAAAAAATAATGCTTGTGTTACAATTATTTTATTTTATTTTGTTTACAATGATTTAAATCATTTAATTGACGCATGACAGGACTGTGTTTATTGGTAACCATAACGCGCCGTATTTAAAAAGAATAAAATTGTATACACCATGCCTGATATAAAAAAATGTCATAGTGCCAGTCTTGCGACTGCACTTTTTATAGGCTAATAAGTGTGTTTTGCTCAAAAGCATTGTAGCACATGGGTGTGAATCATTGGGGGGTCGCAAGGAAACGTGTGCTCACACCTCTTTATAATTCAGGAAGGCGCGTGCCGCGTGGCAACTTCACACTCGAGAGCATCGCAAGCGTGATTAAACAACTTCCACGTGTGCATATGAAAGCGCACAGTCTGGTTTCTTGATTATTCAAGACACTGAAATCACTATTTAAATAGGCTCTTGTTCATTAATTTCTAGAAGATACCTCTTCTCTTTTTGTTGGAAAATTTCCCTCAACGCACTCGAAGCTGGAAGGATTGATTTAGCATGATAGAACGCGTTTATATGGCCGTTTGTTTTGTGAACAGCACAGTTGGCTAGTAGGTTGTTGGGATACCCGATGTCATGAATGTGCGTATAAATGGTAGCCTACTCCAAGTAAAAATGAAAACGCCTGAAATAAAGGACTTTAGCGTGCAGCTACGCAATGGGTATGATTAATTGTGGGGTAGATGCATATCATATGCACGCGAAAACACTCAGTCCGTCAAATCTGGCATCCTTTATGTGTCTTTTGGTGGCTAACCAATAATAATGCCATTTTATGTCTCAAGACAACCACTCATAATACCGATATTACATTTAGGGATAGGTTACGTTTTGCCAAACTGTGATCATATATGAATGAACTTCCTCTCCATTCTGTATCATACAGGCTACTCAAGGTAGGCCTATAGCAGTAAGTTCGTGGCAAAACACTTATGCTATGGAGATGATGAAAATTTAGACTTTATGTGAACGCAGGCTGCATTTCACATGTTTACTGAATAGTGGCGTGGGAACCTTCTCTTGGTCTGCTGATAATGCACAAATTCTGACACGTAATAAAAAAGACTGAGGTGTTGCCCCGTGTTACTATGTGAGGTGTAGCCTCTAGTCGTGTTACTAGGAGAGCGTGGCTAGAAGCTTGTTCCCATCGTAGCACTTCTGGGATGATTGCCTGTTGGTTATGGGGGATTTTAAATATTTACACTTTGGATGCCCTTTGCGCGAGATCCCTGAAGAAAAAGTAGTCTATTTCTGGAACATTTGAAAATAATTTTCTTTGGGTACTTTATTGCAAACAAGACAGTAAGAGTGCCTTTTACAGTAACAAGCCAACCGAGCGGAAATTCCTGATTACTGAAATTGTCTTTATTTGTGTCCACAGTGAGACGTTCACAATTTTATCGCTTTTTATTATGATGATGATATTTTCTAGTTACTTTATTATGTACAGTTAACAGATTAACATGCAGCGCTGTCGTTAGCGCACGAGCCATGGGCCTATCCTTAGAGAAGTGTTTGCTCACATACAAATAAGAAAGGAGCAGACCTCTGGTCCTTTCTCGTCTGGTCCTTTCTCATTTGTATGTGAGCAAACATTTCTCGTCAACCCTCACAATATAATGACCCTGCACGTGCCATTTGCTTTAATCTTCACCTTGTGTATACAGACTAGGTCTAATGACAGTCACTGAGTAGGGCCTAAAAGCCACGGAAAAAAAGTAAAACTTTAGAGACAGTCTCTAGAAACTTTAGAATCCACATAAAACTTATCCAGGTTACGCAATTTGCTATCACATTCAATGCATGACCTGCACGGCAATTTATAAATGGCTGATCGCAAACACCTCCAAAGTGGTGAAAATGACGACTATATGTGAACGCAGCCTGCACTCGTGGAGTGAAGCGTGGGAACCGGGAACCTTCTCTGTGCTCAAGGAAAATGTACAAATTCTGACAGGTAATAAAATGAGCTGAGGTGAGGTGTCTGCGATCCGTGTTACTGGGAGAGCTTGCTTAATAGCTGGTTCCCATCATAACACTCTGCCAAATAGCCTGCCTCTTGGCTACTGACAATTTTTAAATATTTATACACGCGCACAAAAATTTAAAGCAGGTCTCTTAAATATAAACGTCCCAAAAGGGGTTTTCATATTGATTTTGAAACCACTTTGGGTTCCTCAAAATTTCAGTAGGCTTAAAAACATTTTAATCCATCTTAAGAACACTAAAATATAAAGACGCATGAAAGGCCTAATGGATGCAGCTAAAAGGTTCTTCATGGAATTGTATATGCAAATAAAGAAAGATATTGTCTCTTCTTTCTTCTTTAATGTAGGCTCTGTCAGTTGCGTGAGGTGATATTGTGTTTTTATGTTATGTTGGAAAAATGAAAAAGTAAAAATCTAATTTAATCCAATTCAATTTAATAAATGAAATCAAACTTTTGACAGGTTTGACATCCCACCAAGGGTGACTCATAACGCTTCTTTGGGCTATACAGCAACCAAGGCAAGTTCACAATCTTTCAAGCGACCAGTCTTCTAGAAAAGAAAATAGGCTATTATATTTTTGATCTAGAATATAATTCGATATCGCTTTAAATAACAACTATCTGACACCTCTGAAGTAAACAAGTGTTTCATAACGCAGTTTCACTGACACACGTTTGGTGTTAACTAGATGTGTCAAAAGAACCAGAACAAGAATAGCTTCACGCAGAGAAGGACGTGTGCTCTTTCACTTCTAAACGAAAAGGTTACAGTTTCCCACGGGAATAGCCAACCTGATCTCACGGTGGCAAAATCGACCTCACTCGGACGAATTCATACGATTTATTATAAATCGTACGTAGGCTATATTACGAGATGCCAATTCGTATGAATTTGTACGAATGACCTAAACTTAACCCAGGTTTATAGCATATGGGGTAAAAGCAACATATTATCAATAATATAAAAAATAATAATAATAATATTAATAATAAAACATATTGTAATTTATTAAACAAAAGGCTCTGTAGAACAATAATCTGGTGTTTACAACAATTGTTATGAATAGTGGCAAACATTTCACTTGCTCAAGCATATATCCAAAGACTTTTATTCACTTAAATTTCTTTGAATTTGAAAACGACCATATACATTTTACCTGCTATTGTGGATATTATGGTATTATTGATTTGTACATAACAAGATGACTAAGGCAGATCTTTAACACAATGCAAGACAATTGGAAGTTTACTAAGGCCCCCTAGTGGGAAACCACTGACATATGCTATAGGAAAATGCTAGTGAGACCTCAAAGCAGAGATGGGCTTACATCCTATCTCATTATATCGACATAGAAGTAGGCTAATAACTTTACATTTTTTTCTTTTATAACTGAATAATACCGTTTTTGAGCACCAGTATGAATCCAGGCTTACTGAATTTTTAGGGTTTTGCGTTATTTTCATGTTGGTGGGACAAAATCATGACATCCTGAACATGTTGGCAAAATTTCGACCAAGTTCGACTTGTTGAGCTGACCATTCTCTGAAGCACTTAAATTCCATTTAAGAATTCTAATTAATGAATGCTTCTCCTCCATCAGCCTGGTCGGTTTTATGGGCTATCGTTCTAGACTTTATGATAGCGTTTACTTGCCCTCTAAAAAACAGCTTGTCCATTCAGACGACACGTGCTCACACCATGCCTGAAAGCGTGGCTAATTCACACCTCTTTGCAACAGGCGTTCAGGTGCTGAAAGTTTCCACGTGCCCGTTTGCTCTGCTACTCAGTAATGGTCCAGCAGGTGAGCGTGCGCTAAATTGTAGCTACGTTTGGCTGGTCGACGGCCATCAGTCTGTGCAACCTGATCTCACGGCAATTCGTACATATTTTACGAGGTGGCTAATTCGTACGAATTTGTACGACCTCACTCGTAC
>JAUCNO010001334.1:691532-715843 GCA_032353835.1 Enteromius viviparus | reverse complement strand
GAGAGAGAGAGAGAGAGAGAGAGAGAGAGAGAGAGAGAGAGAGAGAGAGAGAGAGAGAGAGAGAGAGAGAGAGAGCAGATCCTCACCATCGCTGAGATCACTCGACCGATATAAACTGGATTGCTGCGGTTCTGCAGATCTTTTCTCATATCTGCTTGATATTGAGGACTCAGCTGCAGCAATTTCATGCAGATGTCCAGTATCCCTTTTTCATACTGAAAACACATTTTTGCATGAGTTAATATGAAGCGAGTTTTTAGCACTTAGCTGTCAGTCAAAGGTCAAACATCTCACCTGATCAAATGACCAGGGTCTGGAGACCATGTTACCAGGGCTGCCTTTAAACACCAGACCGATATCATTCTTTACATATTCAGTCCTCAGATCCTCCGACTGCAGGAACACTGAATCAGCTGCAGAAAAACACATTTTTAATTTATTAATTAATTTTTTTGTGATCTGTAAGAGGCTAAAGGAGTACTGGGATTTTAAAGGTGAATAAAATGGCTGCAAAAGCAATAAAATGAAAGTAAAAACAACTTTTTAAAAGACAGTTTGATTGTTTTTCATACAAATTATTCAGCACTCAAACTCAGTTCCTGGAGGGCCGCAGTCCTGCAGAGTTTGGTTCCAACCCTGCAACACTCCAACACACAAATCATGTAGTTTTCAATTACGCTCGAAGGAATTAAGTAGTAGGATCAGGTGTGTTTAATTAAGGTTGCATCTAAACTCTTCAGGGCTCCAGTACTCCAGGAATTTCACACCCCTGCTTTAAACTGATCAAAAGTGACATATTTTAATGTTACAAAAGATTTTCATTTCAAATAATTGCTGTTCTTTTCATCACAGAATCTTGAAAAATTAAATGCAAAATTTTTTTTTTATAAAATTGTGCAATGTTTCCACAAAAATAATTGATAATTTAATGGGTTCTGTCTTGGCAAAGTGGTTTGAAGATGATGCTTCTTGATCCAGCAAGAAATGTCTGTTAGACAAACTAAGATGCGAGCAGCTATCGTAATAAAATGAGAGGTAGAGTTGGGTATCATCAACATGGAAGTGATATGAAAAGCCACATTTCTTAATAACAGAACCTAGTGATGCCATGTAGACAGAGAAGAGAAGTGGTCCAAGATCTGAGCCCTGAGGCACCCCAGTGGCTAGATGTTATGACTTGGATGCCTCGCCCTTCAAAGACACCTTTCTGAGAGGTAAGACTAAAACCACTGCACTGCAGTTTCTGAGATGCCCTGAGATATATATATTTTTTTAACTTGGAATGAGGCTTTTAGGTCAGGAAATGCATTTTCTTTAATTAAGTCCACCAAACAAGAATGATTTATCAAATAATACCTCCAAATAAGAAGAGGTGCTTCTTCATTTGCATTTCTAAGCAATTACCCTTAATGAGTGATTTAGATTAGCAAGTAAGCAACAGGCTAAAAGAACAAACCCGGCAACTAAGAGTCTACCAAAGCTTTCAGTGGACACACAGACAGCACTAACCTGAGCACCAGGGGTTACAGAGGAGAGTGAACTGGCCAAGCGAGTGTTTTTTCACACTGGTCTCGACTCTCATCTGGAGCGTGTAGACTCCGATAGAAGCAGATGCAGGGCTGGACAGTGACACTGAAAGAGCACGGGATCCAGTCAGGCTCGATACACACCTCTCCACAACTGCGGTCCACTGAGTCAGAGAGGGCTGTCCAGACACAGAGACTGGAACCTCAACAGACAAAGGACCTGCGGTGATAAGAAAGGTGTGGATGTTAGGATAGAGCACGAAAATGGATTTATGGAATGAGTTTTCTAAAGTAGTTGATTGTAAGTTCAGATGTATTGTGTGTATACCAAGGCTGGTCTTTAAAAGTACAGTACAGTTAAAACAACTACACACATGCAAAACCTAAAACACACCTAAAATAATTTGGAAGATCAGTTTTTCCTTCAGCAGATCGAATGGTCGTCCATCATAGTTGATAGTCACTGTGAAGGCCTGTCCTCTCCGCAGAACCAGGGTGCTGGAACTCAGACCGTCGGTTTTGTGACGGGTCTGGTTTTGCACCTGTTGCAGGTCAATAGTTCGAACCTTGAACTCTGTGTAAAAATGACCAAATGTGATATTATATCTCATTATTTTGATAGATAATATACATAATTGTACTTCTAGAAATATTAATGTTTAAATTCCAGTTAACTATTATGTTGACTAATATATAATAACTAATATAATGATTATTAGAAATTATTTTAAAGTAAATATTATGACATCTAAAAAAATTACATGTAGTAGTAAAGATATTAAGTCACAAATAGCTTAATAACTCAAACAGTTTTTTTTGTAAAAAGTTAAGAAAATGCCTTGCTAATAAACCAGTAAATATTATAATAATAAAAACATGACGCTTACCGTCCATGATATGCAGTGGTGATGTGGTTTGCTCTTATGTTCAGACCCACAGTTCATCTGGCTTTTATACAGCATCCATCTGCTTCACCCTTTCCACTGAAGTTACCAGACCATATTCTCATGAAGTCAGTAAATGATAAATGTCACAATCAGTGCCATCACCTCAAGCTGTTTACTCAATCACACTTGTGTTGCAGCTGGGGGTGTATTCGGTATGTGCGGCACAGAATGAGTAATTCCAACCTGATCTCATGGCAATTTGTACATATTTTACGAGGTGGATAATTTGTACGAATTTGTATGACCTCACTCGTACGAATTCATACAATTTATTCTAAATCGTACGTATTTTACGAGATGCCAATTCGTATGAATTTGTACGAATGACCTAAACACAACCCCGCCCCTAAACCTACCCATCACGTGATTTTAGACAAATCGTACGAAATCGTACGAGTGAGGTCGTACGAATACGGACGTAGGCTATCAGAAAGAAACCAACATGGTTTCTTAACGACCTTGCATTGAAAAAGGTGAAATAATTCTAAACTACTGAAACTTTGCATATTCCATACAAAACAACTTGATAGCCCGATCTTCGTAAAAATCTAGGCGCCTTTAAGTTACACAAGCGATACGCCTATAAGATTTATTCGTCTGGAACCTTGAAATGTTAGCTTATTTAAAAATAATCTTAAGACCGACATTTTGTTTAAACGATACTGAGCTTTTGTCACTTTAAATCGCACTGATCCGATCTCATGAACATAAGTAAATAAAAACGAACGCGTGGTATTGCAAGAATGGACTTTGGCGTGGATATAATACGCGTAGGCTATCATACGTATGTATAATACGCATATGATACACCACAACCCTAATCCTACCCATATGCCAAAATTCATTTTTGTGTACCACCAGCGTTCGTTTTTCATTTGTCGTGCCTTTTATACTCACATAATTCATGACATCGGGTAGGAACTAAAGCCAATTTATAAGCTTGTATTAGGTTTTTTTTGTAGGCCTAATTGAGCCCCCCTCCCCGTGCTTGTGCATGCTCTGAAGACAATGAAAAGCTCGCGACCGTTTGTCCATATGAGACTTCACGCCAAATTTACTGTTAAACAGACGTGTCAAAAGAATCATATACTAATGGAATTATGAGCAGGAGTGTGTATGCCACCACTCTACTTGACCAAACATTAAACTTTCCCACGGGATTTTTCTTAGGGTTGGTCATGAGGCCCATGCAGGGGTCAAAAAGTGAAGCACCACATGACCAATATTTTATGCAAAATGCAGTTTTTTTTAGAATTTATGAAGAGTATTTTGCTTTTTTACGTTGTTGTTACGTTGTAACATAAGCAATGGCAGGGATTTTGCAGCATCAATTGATTTTCTTCTTGCTAAATATTGGTCAATATTTAATTTATAGACGTTATTAAATAAGGTTATTAAATGATTTTTTTTCTTTGTTTAAAGAACACTCACCATGGAAATAAAACTCGGAACAATATTGGCCAGTAAGCTGCAACAATTATGATCATAGTTGGCTTTGAGTACCATATGCATAAAAAGTAGCCCATATTACGCAATTTAAATTCAGACCAGTCAGCTATGTTTATTTGGTGTTTATTCGTTTTTGCTTTGCATCGATTTGAGTGTCGACCTGCTTCAGGTGTGAAAGCAATGCACGAAAATAGTTGAGCATTGAGGCTAAGGAAATTCTAAGTGTCTCTGAGATGTTTAAGGACTTTAGTCTGGTGGTGTTAGTGTGAACTGTGTTCGTTTTTACACATCTGCCGTGCCATACTATTCTGTTCCCACGAGAAAAAAATTGAAGTCTCCCATTGTGTTTTGGTTTCTACAGTATATATATAAAAAATATGCCTTTCATGCATATATATATACATATGCATGAAACGCATATTTTTTAGCGTCGTGAATTAAAACGCAGGTTAAGAATAAATAACTAAATAAATAAATAAATAAATAAATAAACATCATTGTTTTCGAACGTACTCACACAGTTGTTGGATAATGACAAATATAGGTTATTATATCTGGTGGTTTTGAGGTCATGATCTGTGAACAGGAGGAGCGTCAGTGAACTGAGTGTGAAGAAGTTTGCGTTCAGAATAAACTGAAATTGATTATTGACGCAATAAAACGAACAAATAGTCCATAAACTCATAAGCGTCCAATGGCTACATTACTGTTTATTCTAAACGAACATCTAAAGTTTAGAGAGCCTACAGTTTTCATCTCTTATATACCCATAAATAAAGCTTCATATAAGGCACACTATAATTGTTGTTGTATTTTCTTGTTAAATAAGTTTACTGGAACTAAATTGTGGTAACTGTTAGCTTAATCGATTTATAGATTCTTATCTCGGAATTTATTAAAAGGTCAATGGAGTGCAGCAGAAAGCCATAAGGGGGATACGACCATACGGTTAGAATCGTCATTGACACCTCCTCACCAATGACAAGCCAGCATCCCCAATAAAAGCGACAGTTTGCGAGGACCTTTACCACAGCAGAAGAATTTTCTTAAGAAACACAGACCAACGGGAATATACGTTTTTTCAGCAGATCATGGTTACTCCAAAAATGGCAAGTCGACGACCAACGAAAAGAGTGAGTATAGCCTAAATGCATTTTTTCTCAATAGACTTTTTTATAATGTAGGACCAGTAGAGATTTCGTTGATGATTAAGAGATTAAAAGATTCGTAGAGATTACGATGGCTAAGGTTTTCTTTTGAATGCAAACTGCAGTTTTAGCATAAAATTAACATTTTAAATGTAAATTAAATAGGCTATGTGATGTGATTTGTCTAGATCTTGAAGCCGGTTATAGAGAAGAAACGACGAGACCGGATTAACCAGCGTTTAGATGAGCTGCGAACGCTTCTCCTGGATAACACTCTAGACACGGTAAGAAAACAAGTTTTTCTTCCTTCAATTTGTAACCCACCTATGCCTCTTTTTTAATATGAATAAACATTGAATGTTTCAGTAACATAATGAATAATCACTTTTACAGCGACTTCAAAACCCAAAACTGGAAAAGGCTGAAATTCTGGAATTAACTGTTGAATACATTCGGACAAAAGCCACAGTTGCGAGAGATAGGCCTAGTGAAGGTAAGTTTTCTGCCTATACTTAAGTAACTTTTATAATGTATTTTTATTATAATATTTATATATAATCCCTGTATTATTAAGTTATTATTAGTTGTGTAGTTCTAGATAATGCTAATCGATTTGAGTTCAACTTAATGCCTCTAAATTTAATGATTCTAATCCATTTTGTCTGTCTCTTTCTCTCTCCCCTCCTGTTTTTTTTATTTGCAATTCCTCATTCTAACCCAAAATAACTCCGTATTCCTCTCTCTCTCTGACTTCTCATTTTGACAATTAATAAACTAAACCCATATTTTCTCTTAAAATCTGCTTAAATTCTTGATCTTTCTCAATTTCTTCATTCTGGTTTTGAATGAACTTTCACTAACAACCCTAAATCAACATCTTGTGCAATTCTATCCCACTTGAACACTTTCCTTTTTACTTTTCCTTTGTTTTTTTGTTTTTTCATGGCTCTGCTCTCCTTAACCCTAACCCTCCACCTCAGGCAACTCTAACAAAGACTCAGAGCCACATGATGCTAACAATCCGACTCTGCTCTCGAGGAGATCCCACACACCCTTTGCTTCAGTCCCCAAGCCCATCAATGTCCAGAAGCAGATGCCCTCCAATCCTATCTACAAAGCCGGTTTTAAGGAGTGTATCTCCCGCCTGGCCAGCTTCATCGACTGTGTAGAGCCTTCCCAGCGAGACAACTTCGTTCAAGGCCTGTGTCACCACCTTGACTCCTACAGCAGTACTCGTTCTCAGTGTAGAGTTTCCAGCCAAGCTACCCACCATCCGTGGATCCCAAATGCGGAGTTGAAATGCAGGACGGATGTCCATGGGATAGGACCCATGAGAACCAGCACAGAGCCATTTTCCTACACCAACAGTTTGTATCCGCAATCTTTCATGCTCCATCCCACAGGACAGCCCATGACACATCCCTACCTCTCCCCTCCATACTCCCTCTCTCCTCCACCCTCTCCTTGTTACACAAGTAGCTCTCCTCCTTTCTCTAGTTCTCCCACATACCTCTCTGTCCCCTGCCATTTCCCTTTCCCTCCCACCATCTCTCCCCTCTCCAGTGACTCTTCATCTTTGTCGTCATCATCTTCTCTCAGTCTCTCGGCCCCTTCTCTGCCTGTAGCCTCAGCACCTCATGTTCAGGTCTCGGTGGGCTCCCCCACTCGCTCATCTCCCTCCTGCCAACCTCGGACTCTGAGAAGAGCTCTGTTCCAGAACCAGCCACAGTCTGTGTGGAGGCCCTGGTGAGCAAACCTAAAAACACTTAGAGACTCAAAGCAACAGCTTCCCATTAGAGTTGAGGATGCTTGTGAGAGAGCCTGGGCTTCACACGGAAAAGGCATGGAAGCGAGGGTCCTGGGCATGTGTACATTAGGAGCTCTTTGATAATCACACATGACTTATTGTATATAAATTGTGTAAATATATATTTATTTGTTCCCTATTGTACATTGCAAATTAATTGTACTTTTTCACTAAATAAATCTATATAATATTGTTAATGTGTTTTATTTGACTTCTTTATTTTATATATTTATATATTTAGTACAGGAAATATGTCAAGGTTTATTTATGTTTTAAATGAATTATCTTATACTCTTATCTTATACTTAGATTAGAAATACAGCAAAAACAACATTGGTAATAAGAATATTAATAAGAATTAATAACCGAGTACCAATAATAAATGATGATAATTGAGAAGCAAATCAGAATATTACAATGATTTCTGAAGGATCACTTTAAAATTCATCTTTGCATCACAAGAATAAGCTGCATTTTAAAATACATTTAAATACAAAGCATTATATCATATTATTTTATATTATATCATATTATATGGATGTTTTAAGAACATATAAGGCAAAAAAAAGTTTATACTTAGTATCTCTCATGGTATGACATCACTGACCAACACATTCATATGCAGAAATCATCTGTAAGTGTACAGATGACACGGTGAGACTTGAGCCTAGTTGTCAAACACGGTATCTCAGTAACCGTTGAGACCAAATGACAATTTAGCCCACAATGTGTTTTATCATGCTGTGTTTATTTGTATGTTGCTTTAAAAAATGAATACAAACCACAATAGCATGCACTCAGCCAATCAAGTATGCGTAAAGGTTTTATTTCTTAGAACAAATATATATTTCATAAATGTCAGAGAGGGGCAAAACGTAATGCATTGTTTTGCAGGACACTTAATGATGGACAATGAATACTGAACAATGCAGAACTAACTGATCTGTTATTTGAAGGCCCACTACAACGTGTCCCAGTAATGTGTCATGTGTCTTACAACGCCTTGTTTGCCCTCTGCTGGTCAAAGAGACGTACTGTTATCATTTATACACCTGCAAAGTGCAAACGGAAAATGCTGCATCAACTGTAGGAACAGGAGTCTTTTTACAACTCGCGTGATATATTACTTAACGTTACCTTATAACATTTCGGGAAATCAAAGTTAATTTATACTTTTTCCTGACTATCGCAGCTGCTACTTGAGCAGGATAAACGTTCATAATGGTAAATGTCTATAATGTTGTTCGTGAGTTGTTAAAACAGTTATAGGAGTTATTATTTCGTTTTTGTTGAGGACTACACAAATGTGAGCAAGTAAGTGCATTAGGACTACAACCCCCAGTCACTGTATATGCCATGCACAGCAACCACACGCGGGGGCGGGAACCCCGAATCTTCTGCTTATAGCTTAATTACGTTCAAATACAAGCAATCGCGGACGTAAAGCTGCTGCTGCTAATTAAGTAACCAGTTTGCAGTTGCAGAGTGTGCATTTGAGGTTACTGGCTGTCAATCAACAATCAAAAATATCGTTTATTTACATGCTGGATAGAAATGCTATGAGGCATCTCGTGCTTGCCTGTGAGGAAGTGTGCAGTGTATAAACAACAGCCCAAAACACGCTTGAACTAAAGCACTCTCCTGTTATAATGCAATAAATTGAAATATGCGTCATTTACGGGGGGTTTAACGAGGTCGCCGCGCAATTCGTGAAGTGATGAAGCCAATTTAATAACGTTGACTTTTATGAGCAGGCACATACTTAGGGCGCCTATAAAGCACAATCTAGGCTAATTCCTCTTTACATGTTTCACGATTGGGCAGTGAAACGAGGGTCTCCAGAACACGCGTGTACTATTGGCCGGTACAGCTGCTTGTCGCGACGTCATCAGGCACAGGAGATATATAAGGCACTGAAAGCCCCGTTCCTCACAGCGAGATTCTGCAGCTCATTAGTAAGTTCAGCCGAGTAAGCGCAGTAGTTTAGCCGATCAGTTAGGGGTTTAAAAAATTAAGCAGAAAACGAGCGTTGTGAACAGTTCCTCCACACAGCTTGCCGAGATTCTAAAATAGAGTTCGTTTGTATTTCATTAAGCTTTACTTTAAGGGGTGTGTCCTCTGAATGTATTATTTTGATTGTAAACCTGACGTCAGCTGACAGCTGTGCGTACTGGTGCTTTCAGTGCAGGATGTGCAAGGACAGCAGTCGCTACACTGACCAGGCTGTTGTGTTTTTTTTTTCGTCCGCTGGAGAGGGAGGCAGGCACTGGGCCGTGTACCTTTAAGAGAGGGCGGAGAGAATTAGAGCCCCGGGCTGTGTGTTGAGCACAGCACTGAGCCTGTTTAGGTATCTCTTCGGTTTTTCTCTTCTGTTTTCTTCGTGCAGATTTTACTGTATTATGTATTATTCATGATGACGCTTGGAGGCGGGGTTTGTACAAAGTATCAATAATAACAGCAGTGTCAAGGAGGCGGGCACGCTGACAGAGAAGGTGGGTGGACGTTTTGCGAACGCTGACCTAACACTTACTTTCTTTATGCACACTTGACACATGTTGTCAGGAACTGACACCAAAACGTCAGGCAACTTTAGGTTCTATGTATTTTGGGCAAACGATATTTTCTCTGTTCAGTGTAATTAGCTTTTTATAACGGTAGTTATACAAGATTTTATATAAACTTTATGTTTTAAAAACAGTTTGTGTATATACATATGGTTCTGTTGAATATTGTTATCTTAAAGGAAATCGCAAGCTGTTTTTCATTTGGAAACAAAACAGTCATCTTAGATACTTTGTGCTTAAAAGATCTAGTTTTGTGTTCTTTTGGAATCCTGGAAGTCACCTGTCTGTCTTTCTTTCTTTTATTTAAAATATTTAAGTGAGATTGCAAAATTTCTTTAAACAATGTAATTTGCCAAAGATTAACATGAATACCAGACACTAAATAGAATCATTCCAGTTTATCTTTTTTCCCCCCTCAAAATAGCCAGCTATGATCTGACTGCTAAATTAGTATGTTCTAATTAGGATCTTTTAGGCTTTGATCTACAGCAGGAAAAATTATGTTTTGCGTAGCTATGGTAATGATTTGGCTAATTATTTTATGCACATTTGACTTTGTGGATGATTGCTTGTTGCTTTCGTTTCAGATCCATGTCTCTTCCAAAATCAGCCTGAAACATGATAGAAATGTCATTTGAAAAAGAAACTGTTTTATCTTGTGAGGGTCAAAGAGACCCCACTTCCCAACAGCACTCAGAACTTACTAGCAATGATACCAGCGCTCCCCATCCATCCGGGTACACCACAGTTCTAAACCTCAGCGAAGAGGCAGG
The DNA here is from genome assembly GCA_032353835.1 of Enteromius viviparus. NCBI lineage: Eukaryota > Metazoa > Chordata > Actinopteri > Cypriniformes > Cyprinidae > Enteromius > Enteromius viviparus. Next base: position 705,629 of record JAUCNO010001334.1, on the reverse strand, counting down.
AAGTGAGACATCACTGGAACACAGAGAGAAAACGGCTACTACAGATAACAATACTCCGAGTGAAAGTGGAGTTGTTGGGTTCGAATCCTCTACAGAAACTCAAAATGGCACCCAGCAGCCAAAACCTCAACAGCAGAAAATCAGTAAGCGCCGCAACACAATGAGCGCTGGATTCAAACACCCCAGTTATGGTAAACGACGCCGACGTGCCAACTCTGAGAGTGAGTCCGTCCTGCCAACCAATTTCCTGCTGGGCGGGAACATTTTTGACCCGCTCAACCTTAATAGCCTTTTGGATGAAGAGGTGAACCGGGCTCTCAATGCGGAGACGCCCAAATCCTCGCCTTTACCAGCCAAAAACAGAGACCCTGTAGAGATCCTGATACCCAGAGATATCACAGACCCCCTGAATCTCAACTGCCCCAGTGCAGGGGACAGCAGTCTGTTGGTGTCTCCCTTGAAAAGTGGTGGAGGCAGGCGAAGACATCGGAACAAGCACCATGGAGCGAGCGCTGGAAGAGTTTCAGGTGAAGGAATAGTCACCCAGATGGATTTACCGGAGTCTAATGGCTGTGCAGCAGGACAAGATGAGGCAACAACAATGCTTCCCTCAACGCATTCACACTCAGCCGCTGTGACAAACACACTTGTTCTTGAGGACCAACCCCTATTGGACTCTACTCTTGAGGTTCAGTGTTCAAATAAGCCTAATTTAGCCACAAATGGCGGTGAGGTGAAAACCACTGACACGTCAACCGCACCTTCATCCACAAACCCCATTAACCCTCCATCAAGCAGGCAGCGCAAACGCAGGCGTGCCGGAAGCAGGTTAGATAGTGCAGATAGTTCAAATAACATGAGAAATTGGGGTCAGAGATCTGAAAGGTATTTTCAGCCCTCTCACACCCCAGGTGTGGGTGCTCGTAGCGGAGCTTCTGAGAGGCTTCAACAGCATCCAAACAATTGGAGGTCACAGAACAACAGCAACCAACTTCCACAACAGACTAAAACGAAGTTTCAGTATGGCAACTATAACAAATACTATGGTTATAGGAACCCAGGGCTGAGTGAGGATCCTCGTATCCGTGTTATGGATCCCAGGTGGTTCAGAGGGAAGGAGGTGTTAGATATGGGTTGCAACACTGGCCATCTGACCCTATCAATTGCAAAAAATTGCCGACCGGCACGGATTGTGGGTTTGGATATCGATGCAGCGCTGATACATGCTGCTCGGCAGAATATACGCCACTACCTCTCTGAGGTTCATACGCAGCAGGCCCGTCGTTCTGGGGAGAACGGGGAGGGAAATCGAGAGGAAGGCAAGGAGAGGATTGATGGGGATTTAGTCGAAGAAAAGAGTCACAGGAGAGAGAAAGACGAAGAGAGTTTTGTTGTGAAAGAGGAGAAGGATGAGAAAAAAACAAAGCATGTGGACGATGGGAATGAAGGCATGGTCGAAAAAGGAATGGAAGTTGATCAAGTGGAAATGGAGAACAAAACAACAAGGGCTGAACGGGGACAAACGAGTGAGAAAATGAAAGATGAACCATCGACAGGTCTCCCTGATGGAAAGCGTTCATTCCCGGTCTCGCTCCGGATCTCAAGAGGACCCATAGCTGGCCCCCCTTTGCCTGAGATGATAACAAACAGTCTCCCTCCTGGAGATTTCCCTGCCAACGTGACTTTTGTCAAGGTAAGACCGTTTGGTTTTTGTTTGCTGTTGTGCTTTGGAATTCATGTCTGATGTTCTCATCTTTTTGCTGTATAAAACGAGTCAACATTGAACTGAATTGATCTGAACAGTAACACCATTGTCTTCTGTTGAGCTGCTTCTCAGCTGAAATCGAATTCGTTTCATAATCGATTAATTTTGCAACCGTTTATTACTGTAAAGCTTCTTTCTAACAATCTGTATTGCATAAGGTGTTTTATAAATGTGTAATGTACATAATGATTATACATGCATTATACATGCACTTGTAATTACGTGGCAGCAGTAAATAATATCAGCTAAGCAGTGAAAAGTACTGAATTCAAGAAATGTTCTGCTCTAAACAACAGATATATGTAAGCCTGTTGTTCATAGTTTTAGCTCTTAATTTGACTTTTATGATGCCTACGCTGTTTAAAACACATACTTATATCAAGAATTAATGATAATATTTATTTTAATAGTTCTAGCTACAAGTGAAGTACAGTAGGCAGGTACCAAGAAAGTAGTTGTACAGTATATCTAAAGATGAACTGGTGCCTATCTGTTGTCTGATTTTGCTTTTATGAGTACATGCTTATCCAATAACATTAAAGCCTAAAGCTTAAAATGTTGAATGTTAAAACAAGTAGACGTGGACTGAACCAAGCCAAGGGTCAGTAAGAGGACACCTTAACATCTGCATCGCGCAGTGATTAAAAAAACTTTGAACAAATTCGAGACCAGACAGCATTGGTATAGCAGCCACCTTGCACTATAGCATCTTGGAGGTAACTTATGAAATAGGTGTGGCTTGGTAAGTTTTTGTGTGTATGTTTATATAGAAATACTATTATTAGTCGTGAAGCACCTGTCTGTCTTGTTTCATAATCCTCTGTCTGACTTGCAGGGGAACTATGTGCTGGAAAGTGATATGTTGCTGCAGACGCAAAGGGAAGAATATGATGTGATCCTGTGTTTGAGTGTGACAAAATGGGTCCACTTGAACTGGGGAGATGCAGGACTTAAACGGCTCTTCCAGAGGGCATATAAGCACCTGAGGCCAGGTGGACTCTTCATTTTGGAGCCCCAGCCCTGGAACTCCTATGGCAAGAGAAAGAAGCTCACTGTAAGGCCATTTTTTTTGTTGTTGTAATTGTGTCTATTCAGCTTAATGGTGAAAGTTTAAACATCGGGCCTTATTCATGAAATTTACGCACGTGCGCTTGTATATGTATGTGTGCGTGTATACACACACACACAGATATTTATAAATGTGTGCGATTTTACATATATTTTTTTGTCTATTAATCTATCGATCTAAAAATATATATAAAAAAAGTTTACTTTTATGTCAGTGTCTTCAAATTAATTTGCCAAAAAGAACCCAGAACATTTTACCAACCATTTACACGTGGTAGGGAGCAGGTTTATACCAACTGACATTGTAAAAATATGAATATGAATTTGAAAGTTTACTTAAGAATGGTTTACAAGACATTTAGACAAAAATTAGGTCTGCTCATGTTTCATGAATTCAGCCATTGTGACCTGATTTCGTTTGAATAATCTGTGATGTATATGCACTGGAAATACTATTGCCTAAAGAATTGAATGTTTTTAAAATGCCCTTTTTAATTTAGAAATGAATAATTACATAAAATGAAACTTTAAGGAATGATTCAAATTAATTTAAAGTTAACTTATGATTAAGCCTTTCAAGGTGTGTATAATTTTCATCTTTCAGTTATATTGTCTGTGTTTTATAAAAAAAATATATATTCTGTCTAGTCCAAACTTCATAATGGCAGTGAATGGGGTTTAAGATTTTGAAGACCAAAAAGCTGTCTATACATCACAAAAAGTTTTCCACATGGCTGCAGGGGGTAAATGAATGAATGCATTTTTGTAAGAAAAAATCCATCTTTGAAACGTCATAAACCTATAGCTTCCACTAACTGTCGTACGTGTGTTCATGAGAGAGTGGTGCTTCAGTGGAGGGTGTAGGAGTACCGTGATCATCAGTAAGAATATGCTTGTCTCGTGAGAACCAAGTTTTGTTTACAGGAGGACAGAAAGCAAAGGAAAACTTGCCGCCTCTTGGCTTATATAGAAATCCTTCAACATTTTTCTTTACTAAAAATTGACATTACTTGGTCAAAGCCAAACTAAATTAAACACTGGGCTGAATAGAGAAACATGTTTATTTATTTATTGTTTGCTGCTTTTTGTTCAATTCAAGGAAATCAAATTCTAAGAATTTGTGAAGATGTTTGATGCACACATTCATGCCTTGAAAAAATTCAGAATGTTACTGAGCAGCTGACGAGTAACACTTATTCAGCAACGGATTTCCTTGCTCTGTACTTTGAACCTTGGCGCCTCGAGCTCACACTGTGCTGTTTGAATACATGCAATTCATGCATGTAATAGAAAACATAACATTCGGCTGTTTATTTACTAATTGTCTAAGGCCATTTCTCAATTCAAATCATCATACAGTAACCAGCAACAGCCACTCTTTCCTCTTCTCATCGAAGACATGAGATACAGTTATAAGCAGTCTCACTGTTGCCTTAAATAGTTTAGAAAATTACTAATATCACATAGAATTTATAGTATGCATATTGGGACACAGGTGTGTTTTTTTTTTTTTTTTTTATTATTTTTTTTTTTTTATTGCTTATTTGCTCTCTTCTCTGCACTTCCTCATTCGTTACAGTGTTCTCTTACATCATGGCACCCTCTTATGAACCCACATGCAACAGTTAGCGGAAGCTAGATATTATAGATTATGGAGGTTTTTCGTACAGAAACATATTGATTTGACTTGAAGTCCCTTTGTTTTATTTTATTTTTTATTTTTTATTTTTTTTAAACCCCCTGGAGCGATGTGGAGCACTTTGATTTGGATAATTAAATGTGAACAGCCATCATTAACCTTGGAAGAGTATTTTTTCCCCATATAAGTTTGACTGTATTTGTCTAAAAGAAGATGGTTGTATACATAATGAATTGAAGAAAAAATTAATTCAGCAGTAGAAATCTTATTGAGTCAGTCACTGAAACATATGAATCTGTTGAGTGAAAGATGAGGTCAGAAACAGAGCGGTTGGTCATTTGAATCATTCACTCACCAGATTTGATTGAAAATACCCAAAGTGCCCATTCATTTTTCCATTCTCAGACTGAGGATGTGATATGAAGCAGATCATTTTCCCAAAGATGAGGCCTCAACCAATACATTTTAACAAGACCCTGGAGCAGAGAAAAGTGGGCTGTTTTTAGACTTCAAAGGCCTAGTCTCATACTAAGAAGATCAGATGTGGACTCTTAAAAGCCCTGCAGCAGCATTTTGAACTAAATGGAGACACTGTGATCTCCGGTCATCCATAATGAGTTAGAATAATCAAGTCTAGAAGAAAATACAGCATTTAATACAGACAAGATGACACCACGACAGACTTAAGCAAAGGAAAATGACTTCAAGACAAACGCATTGTGAAACAAATGCAATATCAGACACCAATGCTCAGTGCAGTTCATTGTAAGTCAGTAGTTTTTAGGAACATGGCAAAATAAAACTAAAGCTGACTTTAAACTGACATCACATTTAGTACTGCCTTTGTGCTTGTATTATCCAGTTTAAAGGTGGAATGTACAGTTTCGTATATTTTAGTATCATTAAAGTTGGGTATGTGTTGTCTGACCACACTGTCTTGTTTAACCATGTCTCAGGAGAACATCTTTAAGAATTACCACAGCATCCGTTTAAAACCAGACCAGTTCTCCTCCTACCTGACTACTGAAGTGGGCTTCTCCAGTTATGAACTCGTCGGAACATCACAGAATTATTCTAGAGGTCAGAGCTTTTTAAAGTTCCTCCCTATGATATTATGATGTGAATGTTTCTAACCCACAGTTTGTCTTAAAGGTTTTCAGAGACCAATCTACCTTTTTCACAAAGGACCATCACCACAAAAGTGATGTCACCAGTTTAACCACCAACTTTGAGAGGAAAACACAGGACAGAATTGGATTATGAAAACAACCAGCATCTGAAGCCACTGGAAATTTAAACGTTTTTCATTGAAAATAGACTTTCAGTATTTTGAACACTCAAGTGGAATCTCATTGGTTCTGAATATTGTTCCCCTGCCATTTAAAAAAATAAATAAATAAATAAAGGAAAACCCATCGCAAGGACTCTACTGAAGAATTACAAATGCGAATCCGAGTTTTCCCTACTGACGCAATCTGTTTTTACCCCTCGTAAAGAATGGTATTGTTAACAAGCACAATGTTAAATCCAATCAAATCGTGTAAAGTAATTTCGAAGCTCTCGTTAGACACAATTAGTTTTTCATTTCGAATGAAATTCCTAAAATGCAAATCTGGCTTCCTTTTCTAGCACACAAAAGTGGTGAACGACCATCTAGAATTTAAATGTTTAGTGGTTGGGTGTGTGAATATTTTCTTTTCTCAAAAGGAAAGATTACAGCATGTTACCGGATGTTCAGTTTTCTGATTTTTGCTGTTTTGTTGTTGCTGCATTGTTGCATACTAATTTGTTTTCTTTTCGTTTTGAACAACTAAATTGAATTCAAATTGGAAGGTTTTGACAGTTCTCGCATCTGTTTGGCCATCAGCAATTTTGCAATCTGGCATGGCTTCCGCCTATTAACAAATACCAATAGCTTAATGTTAAATTCATCATTTATGTTGCCTGTTCTAAAAGGATGGTAATTTTGTGCTTGGCAGTTTTGAAGCTGCAGGTTAGCTGACATGCTATGATAGTGTTAATCGATCTAATCTCCCTAATTAAAGTCCAGAAGGATTTGATTCCTTTTTGATGTGGTCATAGAAAAGGATGTTTAAATATTTTTATTTTATTTTCAATCCGTTTTGTTTTGATTCTTCAACTGTTAAAGTTTAACAAAAACCGAGGTACATTTTGTAAAATGTTTGTTTGTCCAGAGTTCTTGTCACAACTGAGGTAACCTTGTTGTTAGTTTTATTCCTGTTGAAAGGTTTGCACTAAAACAAGAGAATAAATTTGTCTCCCGCATTCGTATTTTCTTGTGCAAATATAAAGTTTGTGTATCTTATGAAAAGGGTTATTTTCATTCAAAGGACTCCTAAAAATTGAAAAATAAACTACAAAATAACATGACTTTGAAATTCAGACCTATATATATATTTCAATACTTAATTGTTGACCTAGTTTGTAACCAGAAATTCACAAACTTATCTGTTGTGTAAAAATGTAGCAATTACAAAGGTTGTTACAGATTTCAAATTACGTGAGAAAAAATGTAGTTTGTAATGTAAACTACATCACATTACACTTTTTTTTAAATGTAATCAGACTACCTTTTTTTTAGATATTAAAATATAATTAGAAAGAAAAGATAATACATTGTTCCCTAAATTGCATTAAACATAACATCAAAGGGTTCATGAAGTAAAAAGTTAATAATTAAATCATAAAAACTAAAACCTTTTTAATGCAGAAAAAAAAAAAACAGTTAAAAAAAATGTTTATGTTAAATGGGATGTTTTATTGTTTACCAGCGTCCCAGGCGACCATTATTGAAAGTCAAAAAACTGAACAGGCAAATGTGTTGCTTAATTCTTGTTACTTCATTACCTTAAATTCTGGAAGGGGTTCTTCAAATAAATGTATTGTTTTAGTATGTATAGTAGTTAGTAGTTTTTTTATTATTTGCATTATATGAATAGTATGAAAAAACTAAGACTTGCATGACTAAGAAATTTTACATCCACTTAATTAATTCATTTCAAATTTGATGCCTGCTTTGTTGGGATGTGTGGTTTTTTTGTTTGTTTTTTATTTAAAAAATGTCCCAACATTTCTGGAATGGTCCCTTCCAATGAAAGCTTCCAAAAACAGTAATTCATGTTTAAATAGCCGTTGAATGATTCAAATAAGCATGAGTGTGTTCATAAGTAGCAATGCTGAAATGTCAACCAATGGTCAAACTCTGTGTCTAATTGTACCCTGACTTGTGACTGGTGTTTGTCTGAAATGCCCACAAGATATAATATAATAAAGAAGTGGTAGGCTCTTTCAGAACGATAAACTTAAAAAATAAAAAAGACGTATTAGGGAGAATGAATAAATTACGAGTATAACCTAATGTATTGCTATTGTGTTTATAATATGTAATCTTGTAATCAACAAAAAAAGTCATTTTAGTCTGCGAATTTTTTAATGAAATGTAACCTAATCACAAACACTTAATTTCTGCAATCTGATCGTAATCCCGATACCCAGCACTAGTACCATAGGTTTTTACTCCGAATAATTTAATGAAGTTTCCCCTGAAAGAGTTACATTTGTACGTAAGTACGAGACCAAAAAAATGTTTAACTGAACCATCATACAAACGTGTACAATGACAAAAACCGCCCTGAATGCAGCTAGACTGAAAATTAGCATTAAACTACTTTTACCTCGTAAGTAACAGTTATTACCCACCACATTTGTCACTCAAGGAACAGTGACCTTTCATAACATTTTACGCTGAGCCTGTTATTGAAGGAGCTGTTATTTCGAGTTCTGTATATTGTTTCCATGTAATGTTGCAATATCCCAAACGACCACAAGATGGAGGGATTTCACAAAAAACAAGACGCTTTTGTGACAAAATAGGGAAATTGCTTTATCTTGGCATTGTACAACACAAACCTTACCAAATATTGTAACACACGACCAATTGTAACATTTAAGTCCACTATATAACCGCTTTAAACACAGCCTATCACTCACGGACGCATGTAAAAGTGCAAACTATGTAAAAATGCTTATGAATGTATGTAGATTAGCTTCTGTCTGTCCACAGCAAGGCAATGTGTGAACGCACATTTCTGACTGCAGATATGTGTGTGTGTGTGTGTGTGTGTGTGTGTTAAATATTAATGCCCCCAGCCTACCCAAAACGTATTTGTGTATGTAGCCTATGTGAATGTAATTTTATGACAAGCTCAGTGTTGCCATGGGCAACTCTTCTTTACAAAAAACTTAATATATTAAAAACCCAGCTCAGATTCAACTCTACAGCCACCGTCTCTGTCTCTTTCTCTCTCTCACACACACACACATACTAATCCATATACACTTGGAACTACACATGAGAGTATAAATGCGCAATAAACAAATGAGTATGTGCACACTGACGCACACATTTCAACAGACACACACACGTACTTATGTAACAGCGATGTAGTAGGAGTGAAGATGTATGGTCAGTCCATTTAAAGGCAGTTTTAAATTAAACCAATAAAACCAATCCACTGTGTTCATTGTCTTCCTTTTGTTCTAACAACACCCAATTAAAGCATGCATACTGTCTATTGCCGCTTCTCACAACCAAGTATTGTACCCTACTTCAAGTACTCAAGTGTCATAGATTACCTTCAGTTAAAACACTCTCCCATTAGCAATGAAACACTGTTTGAATAAAATAGTCTGAATTATGAAGCATTTTTATTTTTTAGTTGTGCAGAAATACGAGAATGAAAATGTGAAAACTGATTTATTACACAGCCGTTGACTCTTGACTGGGTGGAGGTGCTGGTTGAAAGGCTTTGAAGCTCTGACGTACCTGTTGACTAATTTTAACGGTACAGTCCACTGCAAAGTGATCATTTAAAAAACAAACACACAAAAAAATAAAAAATAAAAAAATCAATCGGTCTGATTCTCTGTTTACCATTCAGCACTGGGTGGACAAGAACATATATATGGAGAAAAGACTGAAGTGTTGTTAATACAAAGTCATAAAAAGAAGCAAATAAAATGACAGTGTCACTAAAAATAGCCTCATCTTCTCTCTTCTTCAATCTCTCACCCTGCTTTTCTCTCTCACCACCTCTTTCTGTTTTCTCTAGTCTTTTATTTCAGAGGAAACACTTAATGCAGTTCATTGTCTCATTTTTTTTTTTTTTTTTTCCAGAAATAGCATAATAGTCAAACATTTATTTTCAGTGAAAGACATGCACAATATGTGCACTAGTGAGTTACTGTATGGCACAATACTGCTTTTAATATACTAATATTATATATTAATATCTAATATACTGCTTAATATGCGATAATGTAGTGAACATGTTTGTCAAATGAACTCACAATAAGTTACATTTTTAACTCAGCAGGTGGCATTCTGCCATGACCTTTCACCTAGGGTCCCACATCAGCAGGGGGCGCTGATGAAATGCACAACGCTGTACTTTTGTTGTTACTTTTCTTTTTTATAGAACTACTTTTTCTCATGTGATTATATTCACAGTTATTATTAATTATAATAACTGCCAAATTACAATAGAAGATACATATAAAGGTAAGAAAAAAAATCTGTGATGTGTGTATGACGAAAAGTAATTTCAGTCACTGATGATATTAAAATGTTTAATTTAGAATCAAAGGGCAGTCCTCCCAAAACGAATTAATCTAACTGTAATTTTCAGTCTTTACTAATCTTTGCCATCATCCTACAAAAAATTAGATTTTACCCATTTGTCAGCTGAACTTTTTTAATTATTTAAAATGTAATATATTTTAGTATGATCGCTTGCTTTTAATATTTTAATTAGGGTAGTAGCACACAAAACAAATGTTTTGTCATTTTACATTTAATTTTTTATATACTTGTAAATACTTTTGTAAATGTAGTTGAATGCAGATATCCCATCCTTGACCCACATCTTGCTGATTTGCATCATATATATAATTTAATGTTAATTTTATTTTATAATTTTATTTTAGATAACAATATAGTTCAGATTTAGTTATGTATAATAGCCTTGATTGTCCCACGCGGTACTCTGCAGTGTTATGCTGCAGATGCAGTAGTTCATCCATCCATCCAGAACCGTGCACAGAACACGTTATTTGTCGCACACTGTATCGCATACTACATTTTAAGTATGCAGTGTAGAGCGCTGTGCGCAGTGCGCGCGTGTTCCATTAGAACACGGCCTGCCAGCTCACAGATTTCACTGCGTTTTCTAAAGCAACGGCCACATGACAGCAGCCCGGCTATTTACACAGCAACAACTCTGCAGCGTTGCCAAGGCAACGGCTATCGAAAGCCATGACAACCAGAGTACCCTAGTCATCTACCAGTCTTCCTTTCTTTGGCTGAACTCCCGTCTCACATCCGGCGCTTTTCTTGAGTAATTTCGCTCTTTAACTGTCATTCCCTGTCTACACGCGCATCTTCACCTCCCCTTCCATCTTTTTACGTCCCCTCCCTCCGCGCGCGCTCGCTCGCGCTCTCTCTCTACATCTTCTGCCGCTTCAGTCCGTTCCCTTTTTCTTTTCTCCCCCTCTTCGTCACCTCTCGTCTCTGCACTCATCTTCCCCTGCCCATCTCCTATCATTTGCTCGTATCCTCTCCTCCATCTCTCCGTTTTTTTTTTGTATCTCCCCTCATCGATACGAACGCGTCCCTCTCCTCGTCCTTTCCTCGTTTGCTAAATCCTGAAGGCAGACCTCTCTTTATTCTCTCTCTCTTTCCGTCCCTCCCCCTTCCTCTTTACGTTTCCCCCTCCCTCCATACTCTATTTTCCTCAATGCTTAAGTCAGTCAAAAGAGATACACTGAAGAAAAGAGGGGCGAACGGCGGGCGCTGAGAGAGAGACAGAGAGAAGGAGAGAAGCTGGAGGGAGAGAGGGGAGAGGGGGGAACGGGGGTTTGGATACATCTCCACCTGTCTTCTCTCTGCCATGGACTGCCTCTGCATAGTGACCACAAAGGTAAGCCATTTCACCCTGTCACGACCAGAAGCACGAGTGTGTGGTGTGGGCGCGCTAGGGGAAAGTTTATCGCATCTCCTGCTGCTGCGAGGTGAAGGGAGCGTTCTGTTCCGAGCGATATTCATGGGTTCAGCACTTCTTTGTTCTTCCGTCTGATCTGGCTTTCTCTCTCACCGGAGCAGGCTGTTTTATAATAGGAGCGTGCGTTTGAAATGCCTCGCGCGTTTCGTGGCGCGAGGACAGGACGCGTTCTCGCGTTCTATGAAAACTGAACGCATGCGTTCGCTTAAAGTTCAACTTACTCGCATAGCTGAAAAACACAGCGAGGAGCCACTACTATACTCCCAAAGAGCTCCATCTGAGCGTGTGAGTACATGTGTACAACAATTAAACAATAGCGCTGCGGAACGCAAGAACGCGTCTCCTGTGAACGGAGTGTGAAACTGCGGCTCAGATTCAGGCATACCGTGGTGCAGTGACAGAAATGTTTACATACATACATATGGGGGAACATTTGCTCTATGAAACTGGGTTTCATTATTCTGTTCAGGATGTTGACTGTGTAGAAACTCACATTTTTTTTTCCGAATTGTTGATCAATTAGTCCTTAATTTGAACACTTCTTCCCATTCAAATACAAAGTAACATTAGCTGCAAAAGTGCTGTCTACTGCCTACACTTACAGTAAAATTTATTGAATCACTGTTTTAAGTTTTGAATTTATTGTTAGTTTTGTCCTTTAAAAAAAAAGCTGCACATTGACCACACTTACCTCAGAAACACACTGACAGCTACAAGGCAGAACAGAGTCTGCATTGCTTCCTGTTCAATAATTAGACAGGCTTGATAGAATATTACAAAATATATCACATTTCTTTTTATAAGAAACATAAAAAAGACATAATTTTGTCACATCTGGTACATTTTTTGTCAGTTTCATTGGCATTGTGGTTCATTTCTGACCCTGCTGTGGTGCTTCACACAGACGTGTGATGCTGTCCGTGAGGAGGAGGAGGAGGAGGAGGAGGAAGGAGAGGGCTTACAAAGGCTCAAAGAAATGAAAAGGAAATGAGAGAAAAAAGTGAGATTCGTTAAATTATAGAGGGAAGGACGTATGTGTGTGTGGGAGCCAGAGAGTGAGAGGTCGGCTACAAGCGAAAGCTTTCATTAATAAATGCTCACATGTGATTTGTCATCTAACTGCAGTTAGCGGGCTGTGTGTGTGTGTGTGTGAGTGTGGAGGTGAGACACATCCCACTGCTCCTGACGGCATGTGCCTCTTTGCCCATGTCGTGTTGCTGGCAGAGCACTTCGAATGGTTTATGTAACATTGGCTGGTGCTTTCTCTTCTGTGCTGGTGTCTGTTCCTATACTTTTCTCACTCTCTCTCGTTGTCTTCAGATTGACACCCACCTTGCATGCTACTCCTAAACACAATCATGACCTCACTCCCAACAGACCTACTGTGCCCAATGTACGAGTGAGAGTCAGAAAGGTACGAAGAGAGAGAGAGATAGAGAGAGAGTTGAAGAGAGAAATTAGCGCAGTGCCTGCTTTTGTGTGGGCTGAGATGGAAATGGTGCACTGGTCTTTGGATGTATGCTTATTAAAGACCATACTGTGTTTTTAGCCAGGATCCCAATTGTATTGCTCTTTCTGCGAGGCTTATGTTATGTTTCTGTTAAGGATCAAATTATTCTCAGATGTTGAAATTCCTCAAGAGAACTCCAAACTGAGTCAAGATTTACCAATTTACGTGCAGTGTTTAGCTATGAAATGAATTGTGGACAGCTTATATGAAGGAAATGTTCAGAAATCTCTGTCTAGCCAGTGCTGTCTTGGCAAATCTGAGCACAGTTTGAGATGCCGTTGAGATCTTTTGTAAAACTCTACATGAAAGATTGCTGGGTTTTTTATTCTGGAAAAAAAGCTGATAGGACTTGAGCAAAATTAGCCTTTGCATTGCTGTATGGAAAAAAACAGATGGAAGTAAGGTTATCTGGAAAGTTTCGTCTCACAATAACTTCCGAACACCAGAATGATGTTCTGTCCTCTACTATAGCCTTTTAAACATCTAGTATTATTAATTAAATAAATGGTACATAATCAGCAATTACATTAGTTTTGTATGAACCACATGTATAGGCCCACATTTGCTTATTTATTATGGCTTACAATTAAATGTTTTTTGCAGAACTGCTAATTTGAAGCACTTTGCACCTAGTAAGTGCACTAACTGCTAATGCTGATTATTCTCTTTTGTAGTTTTCTTAATTACTAACATTTTCTTACTTAGGTGAACAAATGCTTCAAAATTAACAACTTAACACAGTTATCTATCACTATTGCTTGTTTTTCTTAATTATGGGGAGGGTCACACCGCACTTTTAACATTTACTTCTATACATTTGTGATTGTGGGAGATTGGAATCAAAGTTGTGCATTTCGGGAAAGTGGATTTGACTTATTTATATAGCTATAGATACAGTGGGTACAGAAAGTATTCAAACCCCTTAAATCTTTCACTCTTTGTTATATTGCAGCCATTTTCTAAAATCATTTAAGTTCATTTTTTTCTTCATTAATGTACACACAGCACCCCATATTGACAGAAAAACACAGAATTG